>VZQC01014891.1:2406273-2532871 GCA_009823505.1 Rhizomys pruinosus
CTAGAAACTTCACAAGCCAGGCCTCCATCTTTTACAAATCCTTCAGCAAAACTGCTCCAAGCTCCACAGCAACCATCTTTAGGCATTCAATGATCTTCCCAGCCCAAAGTTCCAAACGCCTCCACAATCCTTCCTCAAAACACCAAGGGCAGGTCTGTCACAGCAATACCCCACTTCTGGTACCAAAATCTGTATTAGTCAGGGTTCTCTAAAGAAACAGAAGCAACAGGATGAATATATATAGCTATATACAATTTATTGATTTGCTCACGTGACAGAGTTCAAGGATTCCAACAGTAGCTGCACCACACTGGAAAGGCCAAGATGAGAATCCAGGGAACTGCTCAGTCTGCAAGGCTGGATGTCTCAGTAGTCCCAATCCAGTGCTGAAGGCCCAAACGGGTTCCAGGAGATCTGCCAGTCTCAGTACACGCTGGGATCCGAAAGGTTGATCACAGCAGCAAGACAAACTCACCAGATGAGAGAGGCAAGCCGCAGGAGGAAAAAAGGGGACCAGCTCCTTCTGCCCTGGCCTTAAATACTGCCTGCCGGCAGAAGGTAACGCCCACATTTGGGGTGGGCCATCCGGGTTGAGGCGGTCCAATCAGAAGACCCTTTTTCTCCTATTTGTTCCTTAGTCCAGTCAAGTTGACACCCAGGATTAACCATCACAGACCCCAAATAGCCAAAGCAACCCTGAGTGAAAAGAGCAATACAGAGGGGATTTCTATACCAGACATCAAACTATACTATAGGGCTATAGTCATAAAAAAACAGCCTGGTACTGGCAAAAAAACAGACCTGTAGACCAATGGAACAAAACTGAAGATCCAAACTTGAACACATACAATTTCAGCCACCTCATATTTGACAAGGGGGCCAAAAAGATTCAGTGGAGGAAAGACAGGATCTTCAGCAAATGGTGTTGGCAAAACTGGATTACCACTTGTAGAAAAATAAAATTAAACCCCTACCTCTCACCCTGTAAAAAATCAATTCCAAATGGATCAAAGACCTCAATGTGAAACCCAAAACTCTAACGGTGATAAAAGAAAAAGTTGGCAGCAACTTACAAGACATAGGTGTAGGAAAAGACTTTCTAAATCAGACAGCAGCTGCTCAGGAAATAAGGTTGACAATTGACAAGTGGGACCTTATTAAACTCAAAAGTTTCTGTACAGCAAAAGAAACAGTCAGGGAAGTGAAGAGAAAACGCACAGAGTGGAAGGAAACCTTCACTGCTGATACATCTGACAGAGCATTAATCTCCAGAATATATAAACTATTCAAAAAACAAAGAAGTAAGAAGACAAATGATTCACTCAAAAGATGGAGTAAAGAGCTGAACAGAGACTTCACAAGTGAGGAAATAGAGATAGTTGAGAAACATCTTTAAAAGTGTTCAACATTGCTAATAAGGAAATGCAAGTTAAAACAACTTTAAGATACCATCTCACCCCGATAAGGCTGGCAAGGATCAAGAAAACAAATGATACTAAATGTTGGAGAGGGTGTGGGGAAAGAGGAACACGCATCCACTGCTGGTGGGAATGCAAACTTGTACAACCACTATGGAAAGCAGTATGGAGAACCCTTAAAAGACTCAAAATGAGCCTACCACCTGACCCAGCCATACCACTTCTGGGAATATATCCATCAGACTCTTCATACCACAGAGATACATGTACACCCATGTTCATTGCAGCAGAGCTGGAACCAACCCAAATGCCCCTCAACTGATGAGTGGATAGAGAAAATGTGGTACATCTACACAGTGGCGTTCTATGCGGTGGTAAAGAAAGATGACATCATGAAATTTGCAGGTAAATATATGGAACTGGAAGAAATTATCTTAAGTGAAGTAACACAGTCCCAGAAAAACAAACAATGAATGGTATCCCTCATCTATGGATGCTAGCACCAATATCCCAATTGTAAATATTTCTTGTGGGGAGTGATGCATATTGGAAAGAACAACAACAACAACAACAACAGAAAAGACTGCAACAAAGAACTGACTGAAACAGTGCTGCAAAGTTTTAATATGAGAGGCTTTCTTACCTCCTTTTCATAGAACAAAGAAAATCATGATGGTAATGAAGTCATTCCCTAACTGTAAGAGCTGACTGTTATAGAGGTAATCTCTTATAAAAGTGATATAGTTGCCTTCTTTAATTGATTGATAGTCATAGGAACTGTGAAAGGATAATTCTCTATTCATAGCCAAATATAATACTAAAGTCTATATAAGCTGGGTAATTAAGCAAAATATATTAATACAGGAGAGCTCTGTTATCAGCAATGGATTATTCTGCCAAGGAGATGTTGACTAGGGGATCCAAGACCAAAAAAAAAGATAAAAGCTTTTTACCTGCAAACTAGGATACCTGCAAGAAGAGAGGTGGTAAGGCCCTGCTGTCAAAGACCTGGTGTAAGCATGGGAAAGATATATCGAGACCACACTTGCAAGTGTACAGTTGGTCTCTGGAATGCCAGAGAGTGTTACCAAAGGTCACTAAATCAATAAAGCAAATATTGGTCTCCTTGAGTCAAGCAAGACTCCTCCATCAGCATCAGCTACACCTCACCTGCCTGGAAATACTGTGCAGCAGTGGCAGCCATGTGTCTGTATATCCCAAATCTAATTGGCTAATAACTCTCTCTTTGGAGGAATAATTCATGACTGATGCCACAAGCCTACGTCCTCTAGGGGTTAGGAGATGCTATAAGCCACAGTAAGACCTTGTCAGCTTTTACAGAAAAGATACAGTCCATGGATTAGCATACCATCCAAACAGCTGTGTCTATACCAATGTAACCTTCCATAATAATTAGTACTGTTTAAATACCTGTATATCTAATTGCTTGTGCTTCATCAGTAGGAGGAAAGGGTTATTCCTGGATAAACTGCCAACCCATGAAAGGAAACAGCCTGAACTGATCAGAGTCCAAACTGACATCTCCAGAGAAAGTAGACTATTTTGCTTCTCGCCCACTTGTGTCCCTTTTCTAAAGCCAAGGGAGCAATCTGCAGAAGAGGGAGAGTGGTAGAATGTAAGGGCTGCGATTGGGGTGAATTACAAAACTACAGAAATATAGACTGGACTCTTATTTGATCAACATGATAGTACATACAAGCCCATACAAGCCCCTCCAGCCTCAGGCTGTATAAGTTTGGGCATAGCTGCTTGCAAATTGGTTTTACACGAAGGACGCTTGTATTCATTATTTATTACCTATTATTAAAAAATAAATTAAAAAATAAAGAACAAAATAATAATAATTATTATTATAAATATTTTTTAAAAGAATACCACAGCCGGGCGTGGTGGCGCACGCCTTTAGTCCTAGCACTTGGGAGGCAGAGGCAGGCAGATCTTTGTGAGTTCAAGGACAGCCTGGTCTACAAAGTGAGTTCCAGGACAGCTGGGGCTACAGGGAGACCCTGTCTCGAAAAGACAAAAAAAATAAAAATAAAAAAAGAATACCACTAAAAAAATCCAGATGAGCCATGGACAAGAGGCCAAGCTAAGGTACAAGGAACAAGGACATCATAGTTGGCAAGATTTTAAAGAAGACAGAAAAACAGGAGCAGAATTAGTGTCAGAAGGATGTTTGTGTGTTGCATTATCATGAGTGTCATTTGCTGCTTATATTTTCCTTTCAATCATTCAGTAGAAAAATTTGCCAAGAACAAAACTGATTTCTGCAGAAAGTACTTGGGAGATCTCATTTGTGAATAATCCCAGCTCTTTGCCTGAGGCTGAGTCTTCAACTCAAAGTCAAGTGAAGGGTGTTGTGAAGTAAATGAAACACTGCATCCTTGACCAGGGATCAGAGGGCTCTACTTGCTGCCTCTGACTTTCCTACCTGTCCTGTTACCTGCTGGGCCAGAGGACACTGAGTTGGCTTTTGTTCACAATAAAGCATGCCACACCAGGTTCAAGAGGCACACTGAAGGGGTTGTGATCTTGTAACTTCCGTGTTTCATCTGGACACTTGGTGATCAATCTCTGGAGAACAGGATAGTGGTAACGTGGTGAAGGAAAGGCTTACTCGGGCTGGAGAGATGGCTCAGAAGTTAAGAGTGCCGACTGCTCTTGCAGAGGACCCGTGTTCGATCCCCAGCACCGGACATGGTGGCTGAGAACCGTCTTTAACTCCAATTCCAGGGGAATCTGACACCCTCTTCTGACCTCCGCGGCATTGCACAACACGGGTGCACAAATCTACATGCAGACAGTACATTCACACACATAAAAAAAAAAATTAATTAAATTAAAAAAAAAAAAAAGCTCAGATTAGTTGTGTTTCTGTTCTCAATTTTTCTTTTTCTTTCCAGAAGGGATTTTCCTTAGGCTTCCAAATAAAGTTAAAAAAAAAAAAAAGTCTGGCATTCTTCACATTTGTGGGACAAATTTTCATGTGTCATCTGCTGTAAAACTACGTTGGAAAGATGGCTCAAAGAGTCTATCCAGAGAGAGCTTGAATCTCTGCAAAGAAAGAATGTGTGAGATGCATTTGTGATGACCTGCTCTCATGCTCTGAAAGACCACAAACACTGACACATGAGTAGTTAGGACTGTTTGAAATATCCTGCAATCCTTAAAACAAAGTGACATCTCTGTGAGAAATCTTGCTCAGTCATTTGTGCATTTCCATAAAAATGTATACGAAGACATATTTTAAAGATTGTATGCGGGGTGGGGGGGGCTGGAGAGATGGCCTAGCGGTTAAGAGCGCCAACTGCTCTTGCAGAGGACCCAGGTTTGATCCCCAGCACCCACATGGCGGCTGAGAGCCATCTTTAACTCCAGTTCCAGGGGGATCTGACGTCCTCTTCTGACCTCCGCAGCATTGCATGACACGGGTGCACAGACCTGCATGCAGACAGTACATTCATACACATAAAGAATAAATAAAGGGCTGGAGAGATGGCCTAGTGTTTAGGAGCGCCGACCACTCTTACAGAGGACACGGGTTTGATCCCCATCACCCACATGGCGGCCGAGAACCGTCTGAAACTCCAATTCCAGGAGAACTCCAGTTCCAGAGGAATCCGACACCCTCTTCTGACCTCGGCGGCATTACACGACACAGATACACAAACCTGCATGCAGACAGTACATTCATACACATACAGAAATAAATAAAAATTTTAAAAAAAATTTTTAAAAGAATAAATAAAATTTAAAAAACGATTGGATGATGACAGGAATAGTATTCAGTGATAAAGTGCACAAGAATATGAGTTCAAGCCCTAGCATACAGAGAGAGAGAGAGAGAGAGAGAGAGAGAGAGAGAGAGAGAGAGAGAAAATAAACAAAACCCCAAAACAAATACACCACAAAACAATAACACATCGACCTAGCAAATGTGCTGGCATTACTCTTAGTATAATACTTCCCGTACTGCTGATCATTGTTGTGTACTAAATAAACTTTTATTTTAAAAAAGTAAGTAGGGCCAATGAGATAATTAATTCAGTGCATAAAGGCATTTGTTCCCAAAAAGGATGACCTTCCTTTCATCACCTGGACCTACATGTTGAGTGGAAAGAACCAGTGTCCACAAGTTTCCCTCTGATACAATATAACCCAAATAAATAGCTATAAAAATTAGATAAAGATAAAAATATAAAACTGGATGCACGCTGTATATTTCATGGTATATTCCTGAACACGATGCATTCCACGCTTCTCATATGACTCTGTCCACGAAGATAAGGTACCTCACATTTCTTTGTTCCCCTCAATTGTATCATTCCATCATCAATGGCTGATCATCTAGATAATAAAATTTAGAGGTTCTTCTGGTGTTGACACTCTGCTTTTCTGAGACCACTACAACTGCAGGGTAGGAAGTCACTTACTTAGGATGGAAGCCTGGGGAGAGACCTCTAGTCTGGGAGACACGTTCAGTGACCATAATGTATCATCATTTAATCACCAAGTCCTATCTTAGATCAGAAACCTGCACTGCTTTGGAGTACATTTATTTCAATTAGTGACAGTTAGTGGTCGGTCCAGCCTCATGCAGCTCAATTCACTACAGTTTTGTGCCCCCAAAGTGACAGAGCTTGCAAGAAACTCTTTTCCCCAGAGTCTATGTGCAAGCTCATGGAGGTGGGAATTTGGGTTAGGAGAAATCAGCAGTGTTATTCCTGTTAAGAGAATGTGAACCTGTAAACCCTGAGAAGAATAGCTCCTATGTTCCTAGAGGACCTGAGTTTGATTCTCAGTTCCCCTGTTGAGAAACACACAACCACCTCCAACTCTGTTTCAGTAGGCTCCAATATATTTTCTGGTCTCTATGGCACTGACACACAGGTGACATATACTCACACAGACACGGACTCAGACACATACAATGTCATAAGGTGTCAGTTTAATACTACAATTATTTAGCAGAATAATATTATTAGGCTGTCTTCTGTAGACTGTGACCTGTCTAGCCTCAGGTCCCTAAGCCTGGAATTCATTTTGTTTTTGTGCTTCTAGTAGTTCATAGAGTTTGTTTATTTCAGCTCTTCCTAATCTTTTGATGGAGTTACTGCTGTGATTAGAGTGAGTGTTGGTCAAGATCCAAATGCAAAATCTTCATTTGCAGGGAGCCAATATTGGGAGGTTTCATTTGCTAGAGATTGTAATCTTGTAGGAAGCTGAGATGAGAGAACTGAAGTGTAATAATCACAAGCTCAAAAGTAAACCAAAACATCACAAAGGGCTTCTGGGAAATCTAGAAAGTCACTTGAAAGTGATGTTTTCATGAGCCTGTTCTCCTGGGGTCTATCCCAAGAGGCTAGAGGGAGGTATAAAGATCAGCCCTCAATGGTTCAAAGTGAAAGTCCTAACCCAGATTTGGGAGCTTTCACATGCCTAAAGGTTAGGACCAGTGAATCTCACAACATAGAACTAACCCTGGGCTCTCTAGACCCCATAGCCTACTCTGGTGGTGTCTGTGTAGCTCATCATTCACTAATATGGAAAGCTCACAGCAAAGAGAGGACCATAGGACTTTGTGTGTCTTCATGGACAATCTTGTCTTTTGCTGTTATGAAGGTGAGTATCATTCCAAGTAAATTCACTTCTCTGAACAGAAGGCAAGTCTATTTGTGGTAGGATGAAAAGTCTGAACTACACAGAGGAAGAGCAAAGACGACCACGATTTTCTGGAAAAGCTCTGCTGTGCATGAAAATCTAGAATCTATTGAGATGTTCACATTTTTCCCTAGAACTGTAGTTGATCACATGACCTAATGATGGAGATCCCTGCACTGTCCCTGCGCTTCCAGTCCAAGTTCAAGTCATGCAGCCTGTGCACCAATCCAGTCAGATAAGTGTTCCAGACCCCACCTCTCCCCACTGTTCCCACATTCCAAGACATAGCTAGGGCTGCACAGCTTGCGCACCAGCCCAGGAGGGTGAGCTCCTCACAGTCCCACCTACCACTGAGATCTCCATACTCGCAACCAAATTTGGGTTGTAAACCTTGGACACCAGCCTAGCCAGGGGGTTGCCCCCAGATGCTGCCCCTGCCCAGTTATTCTCCACAATCCAGGGCCTAACTCACATCAAGGACGTAGAACAGCAGCCAGAGAGACCTTGACAAAGGGCATATTTACTACTCCACTACTATTGAATTTGAAACAATCCCACCACTCCAATTTAAAAGAACAATCACAAACATGGTCAAAAAAATGCAAGAACACACGTCCTTTAAAAAGGGCATGAACAATGTACCAAGGGGGATCTTGGTAGAAATGCTTGACTGGATAATGCTTAGCATATATGACACAGTGCATGAAATCTGGTGGGGGACTGTGGGGAGGGCGTTGATGGGGGAGTGGTCTAAATTTGATTAAGATCACGCACAAAAACTCAGTAAGAATACTTTTATATTTAAAAAGTAAAAAAAAAAGAACATAAACAAACAGATCAAGGACTGTAAAGAGGATAGGATCAAACTCTAGAGAGAAGTCTAAGAAAACACGTATGAGTAAACGAAATGATGAAGACTATTCAGGATCTGAAAAGTGAATCCAATAAAGATATAGAAATACTGAAGAAAACACAAGCTGAAAAAAAATGGAATTGAAGAACTCAATTAGAAATTAGAAAATAGAGAAGGCAGAAGCCCAAATATCGGAATACAAGTAAAAGAACATCAGGACTGGAAGATAAAGTCAAAGAATTGTAGCACTCAATCAAAGAACATCACAAGTTAAAGAAAACACAAAAGAAATATGCAGGGACTGTAAAACACCATGAAAAGACAAAACAGATGAATCATAGGTGTAAAAGAATTAAAGGAATCCAGTTCACTAATTGTCAAAACATTGGTAATTTTTTTTCTTTATTCATCCACAAACTGAATAATGAGATTGTCCTAATGAACTTTACCTTCCAGGTGCCACAAAGATTTAATATGAGAGACTTTCTTACCTCCTTTTCATAGAACAAAGGAAAATATGATGGTAATAAAGTCACTCACTAACTGTAAATTGGAGCTGACTGTTATAGAGGTAATCTCTTATAAAAGTGGTATAGCTGCTTTCTTTAATTGACTGATAGACATAGGAACTATGAAAGGATAATTCTCTATTCAGAGACAAATATAATACTAAAGTCTATATAAGCTGGGTAATTAAGCAAAATATATTAATACAGGACAGCTCTGTTATCAACAATGGATTATTCTGCCAAGGAGATGTTGGCTAAGGGATCCAAGACCAAAAAAAAAAGATAAAGGCTTTTTGCCTGCAAATTGGGATACCTGCAAGAAGAGAGGTGGTAAGGCCCTGCCGTTGAAGACCTGGTGTAAGCATGGGAAAGATGTATTGAGACCACACTTGCAAGTGTACAGTTGGTCTCTGGAATGCCAGAGAGTGTTACCAAAGGCCACTAAACCAATAAAGCAAATACTGGTCTCCTTGAGTCAAGCAAGACTCCTCCATCAGCATCAGCTACACCTCACCTGCCTGGAAATACTGTGCAGCAGTGGCAGCCATGTGTCTGTATATCCCAAATCTAATTGGCTAATAGCTCTCTCCTTGGAGGAATAATTCACGGCTGATGCCATAAGCTTACGTCCTCTAGGGGTTAGGAGATGCTATAAGCCACAGTAAGACCTTGTCAGCTTTTACAGAAAAGATACAGTCCATGGATTAGCATACCATCCAAACAGCTGTGTCTATACCAATGTAACCTATCATAATAATTAGTACTGTTTAAATACCAGTATATATCATTTTTGAGATCTCCTGAGCCCAGCGGCAGGAAGAGGGGGAGACAGGTAGGGACTGGGTGCCTTGGCGAGCTGACTGCTGATCGTTTGGTCCTGCTGTCTTTGGTTTGATTGGCCTTTGTGGCTGTGAGGTTGGAGTTATCCCCCCAGCTGGGATTAAAGGTGTGGTCTTTGGCTTGATTAGATCTAGTGGCTGTGGGGGCGGAGTTATCCTCCCAGCCGGTATTAAAGGCACGCTTGTGTGACTCTTGAGATTTGAGATCTCTTGAGCCCAGCGGCAGGTGCCGGGGCGCGGGCTGAAGAGCCCCCCCCCCCCGCCAACTGAGATTACGAAGAAGGATCTGAAGGAGGCAAGCAAAGCACGCCTTCAACACAGTGAAGAGGCATTCAGGACTCACATTGGAATACAGGCAAGGAGAAGCCCATATGCCAGGATCACGAAGAAGAAACTACACTGGAAAGGTGCAGGATAATCCCACGCCAAGCTTTACCAACCCTATGGATGACTCCTGCAGTGGGATCCCCCCGGGGATGCCCCAGGACACAGACATCAGAAACACAATTGGGAACATACTTAAAGAACTACAAGATCATAAAGAACAAATTAAAGAACTAAGAAAAGAGAATGAGGACCGAGAGAGAGAGAATGACAAGCTCCGGAAGGAAGTAGAAACACTGAAAAGATCCCATGCTGAAAAAGAAAAAGAAACCAACCAGCAAACAAAAGAGCTACAAAAAGAGATCGAGAAGCTCCAAAAAGAAATAGAAACACTAAAGAAATCAGAAGAGGAAATGAAAAAGGAAATCAAACACTCATCCATTCAAGAGGAAAGGAATGAAAAAAGCCTCAGAAGCAGAATGGAGGAAGCAGAACAAAGAATATCAGACCTGGAGGACAACACAGAACAACTAAAAACCTCAAGGAAAGATTATGAAAAATTTAAAAATACACAAAAATGGAACAACCAGGAGCTGTGGGACACTATGAAAAGATCAAACCTCCGCATCATAGGAATAGAGGAAGGAGAAGAATCCCAAGAGAAAGGTATTGATCAGATCTTCAACAGAATAATAGATGAAAACTTCCCCAAACTAAAAAAGGACAAACCAATACCAATACAAGAAGCACATAGAACTCCAAACAGACAAGATCAGAAAAGAAATTCTCCACGCCACATCATAGTTAAAATGCTGGACACCCAAAACAAAGAGAAAATTCTTAAAGCGACAAGAGAAAAACAACAAGTGACCTATAAGGGGAAACCTATCAGAATAACAACGGACTTCTCACAGCAAACGATGAAGGCAAGAAGAACCTGGAGCAAAGCATTCCCAGTGTTGAGGGACAATGGATGCCAGCCCAGGTTACTATACCCAGCAAAAATGTCAATCATAGTGGAAGGAGAGAGGAAAATCTTCCATGACATAAACAACTTGAAAGAATACATGTCCGGAAAACCAACCCTTCAGAGAATACTTGAAGCAATCCAAAGAACAGAAGAAAGGAGCAACCAACCCCAGGCAACTAGAAGGAGAAATCAATAAAAGCATAACTGCAGAAGTAGAAACCTAAATCAAAACCGCAGATGGATAATAAGGCAAAAGGAAGCAACACAAACCTATCAGTCATAACCTTAAATATTAATGGACTAAATTCCCCAATCAAAAGACATAGACTGGGAGACTGGATTAGGAAACAGAATCCATCGATATGCTGTCTGCAAGAAACACATCTTACCTTCAAGGACAGGCACCACCTTAAAGTGAAGGGATGGAAAAAAATATTCCAAGCAAATGGTACCAAAAAGAAAGCAGGTGTTGCTATTTTAATATCGGATAAAATAGACTTCAAAGTAAAAGAAATCAGAAGAGACAAAGAAGGCCATTACATTTTCATCAAAGGAACAATCCACCAAGAAGATTTCACAATTATGAATATATATGCCCCAAATTCTGGTGCACCAAACTTTATAAAGACAATTCTCCAGGACCACAAGTCACAGACTAACCCCAGCACACTCATAGTGGGAGATTTCAATACCCCACTGAGTCCTTTGGATAGGTCAACAGGACAAAAAATAAACAGAGAGACATCTGAACTGAACGATATGATACACCAAATGGACCTCATAGACCTCTACCGAACATTCCATCCTAATACCAGAGAATACACTTTCTACTCAGCACCCCACGGAACATTCTCCAAAATCGACCACATCCTGGGACACAGAAGAAACCTCTACAAATACAAAAAGATTGAAATAATTTCATGCATCCTGTCAGACCACAGTGCAATGAAGCTCAACATCAACACCAGGACAAGCCCTCCTGCCTACAAGAACACATGGAGACTAAACAACACACTCTTGAATAATGAATGGGTCAAGGAAGAGATAAAGAAAGAAATAAAAACATTCCTGGAACTGAATGACAATGACAATACAACACAACAAAACTTATGGGATACCTTAAAAGCAGTCCTAAGAGGGAAATTTATAGCCCTGGGTGCCTACATTAGAAAAACAGAAAGAGCACAAGTGAATGATCTAACACTACAGCTAAAAGCACTTGAGAGGCAACAACAGATGAACCCTAAACGCAACAGACAGGAAGAAATAACAAAAATCAGAGCAGAAATCAATGAAATAGAAACAAAGAAAACAATACAAAAAATCAATGAAGCCAAAAGTTGGTTCTTTGAAAGAATAAACAAGATAGACAGACCTCTAGCCCAGTTAACAAAAAGAAAGAAGGAACAACTCCAAATCAATACAATCTGTGATGAAAAGGGAAATATCACAACGGACAAGGAAAAGATCAAGAAAATTATATGGGAATATTACAAGAACCTATATTCTACCAAGTTTGAAAATCTAGAAGAAATGGATGAATATCTGAAATCTTGGGAATCACCAAAGCTTGGCCAAGAGGAGACCAGCAGCTTAAACAGACCCATAACATATGAAGAAATAGAGGATGTAGTAAGAAGCCTCCCAACTAAAAAAAGCCCAGGCCCAGACGGTTTCACAGCAGAATTCTATAAAACATTTCAAAAAGACCTACAACCATTATTTCTGAAACTGTTTAGAAGTATACAATCAGAGGGAATTCTCCCAAATTCCTTCTATGAAGCCAACATCACTCTATTACCAAAACCAGGCAAAGATACAACTAAAAAGGAGAATTATAGACCCATCTCCCTCATGAACACAGATGCCAAAATTCTAAACAGAATACTGGCAAATCGCATACAGACCCACATCAAGAAGATCATCCATCATGACCAAGTTGGATTCATACCAGAGATGCAGGGATGGTTCAACATACGAAAATCAATAAACATCATCAAACACATAAACGGAATCAAAGACAAAAACCACACCATCATCTCAATTGATGCTGAAAAAGCCTTTGACAAAATCCAGCATCCCTTCATGCTTAAAGTCCTAGAAGGAATTGGATTGGAGGGATCATTCCTCAATGTAATCAAAGCCATATACAGGAAACCCACAGCCAATATCATCCTAAATGGGGAAATGACGGAAACATTCCCTTTAAAGGTAGGAACTCGGCAAGGCTGCCCCCTATCACCACTCCTCTTCAATATAGTGCTTGAAACACTTGCTAGAGCAATAAGGCAAGAAAAGGATATTAAAGGAGTACTAATTGGAAAAGAGGAAGTCAAACTATCCCTATTTGCTGATGATATGATTGTTTACTTAAGAGATGCAAAAAACTCCACCAGAAAACTCCTAGAAACGATTAACAGCTTCAGCAAAGTGGCAGGATACAAAATTAACCTTAGAAAATCAATGGCCTTTCTTTACACCAAGAACAAGCAACTGGAGAAAGAATTCAAAGAGACCTTCCCACTCACAATAGCCTCAAAAACAATAAGATACCTAGGAACAAACCTAACCAAAGACACCAAAGACCTCTACAACAAAAATTTTAAACCCTTAAAGAAAGAAATTGAAGAAGACCTCAGAAGATGGAAAAACCTCCCATGCTCATGGATTGGGAAAATTAACATTGTAAAAATGTCCATTTTACCAAAACTCTTGTATAGATTTAATGCAATCCCAATCAAAATCCCCAAGAGTTTCTTCACAGGCTTGGAAACAAAAGTTCTTAAATTCATTTGGAGAAACAAAAGACCCCGAATAGCCAAATCAATCCTGAGTGAAAAGAGCTACACAGGAGGGATCTCTATACCAGATTTTAAACTATACTACAGGGCTATAGTCATAAAAACAGCCTGGTACTGGCACAAAAACAGACCTGTTGACCAATGGAACAAAACCGAAGATCCAAATCTGAGCACATACAATTTCAGCCATCTCATATTTGACAAGGGGGCCAAGAAACCACAATGGAGAAAAGACAGCATCTTCAGCAAGTGGTGTTGGCAAAACTGGATCACCACTTGTAGAAGAATGAAATTAAACCCCTACCTCTCGCCCTGTACAAAAGTCAACTCCAGATGGATTAAAGACCTCAACGTGAAACCCCAAACTCTGAAGGTGATAGAAGAAAAAGTTGGCAGCAGACTACAAGACATAGGCGTAGGAAAAGACTTCCTAAATCAGACAGCAGCTGCACAAGAATTAAGGTCGACAATTGACAAATGGGACCTCATCAAACTCAAAAGCTTCTGTACATCAAAAGAAACAATCAAGGAAGTGAAGAGAAATCCCACAGAGTGGGAGGAAACCTTCACTGCAGATACATCTGACAAAGCATTGATTTCCAGAATATATAAACTACTCAAAAAACAAAGAAAAAAGAAAACAAATGACCCACTCAATAGATGGAGCAAAGAACTGAACAGAGACTTCACAAGTGAGGAATTAGAGATGTCTGAGAAACACCTCAAGAACTGTTCAACATCACTAATCATTAAGGAAATGCAAATCAAAACCACTTTAAGATATCATCTTACTCCAATAAGACTGGCTAGGATCAAGAAAACAAATGATACCAAGTGCTGGAGAGGTTGTGGGGAAAGGGGAACACTCATCCACTGCTGGTGGGAATGTAAACTCGTACAGCCACTATGGAAAGCAGTGTGGAGAACCCTTGGAAGACTTGGAATGAACTTGCCACCCGACCCAGCCATACCACTCCTGGGCATGTACCCTCAAGACTTACGCCACCACAGAGATACATGCACGGCCATGTTTATTGCAGCTCTCTTCACAATAGCAAGGAGCTGGAACCAACCTAAATGCCCCTCAACTGACGAGTGGATAGAGAAAATGTGGTACATCTACACAATGGAATTCTATGCAGCAGTAAAGAAAGACGACATCACGAGCTTTGCAGGAAAATGGCTGGAGCTAGAGGACATCATGCTGAGTGAAGTAACACAGTCCCAGAAAAACAAACGATGCATGGTATCACTCATCTGTGGATGCTAGTGCCAATTACCCAGTTGTAAGTATTTCTTGTGTAAGGCCCCCTGAGCTTTTGTACAAAGCAGTTGGGCATAATGCATTTTGGAAACAACAACAACAACAGAAAATACTGCATCAAAGAACTGACTGAAACAGTGAACTTCTGCTCAAAACAGTCAACTTCCCCATGGAAAATACTGAGAAAGACTAAGAGATGGAAAGCATGTTTGGCAGAATGCACGAGCTCTGGTGGGGTGGGGGAATGAGCGGGAACATGGGTCTAGATTTGTTAAAAATAAACAAAAATAAATAAATAAATAAATAAAAATAAATAAATAAATAAATAAATAAATACCAGTATATCTAATTGTTTGTGCTTCATCAGTAGGAGTAAAAGGTTATTCCTGGATAATCTGCCAACCCATGAAAGGAAACAGCCTGAACTGATCAGAGTCCAAACTGACATCTCCAGAGAAAGTAGACTGTTTTGCTTCTCGCCCACTTGTGTCCCTTTTCTAAAGCCAAGGGAGCAATCTGCGGAAGAGGGAGAGTGGTAGAATGTAAGGGCTGCGATTGGGGTGAATTACAAAACTACAGAAATATAGACTGGACTCTTATTTGATCAACATGATAGTACATACAAGCCCCTCCAGCTGAACAATGGAAGCCTCAGGCTGTATAAGTTTGGGCATAGCTGCTTGCAAATTGGTTTTACATGAAGGATGCTTGTATTCATTCATTACTTATTACTTATTATTTAAAAAATCAAATAAAAAAGAATTAAAGGAATCCAGTTCACTACTTGCCAAAACATTGGTAATTTTTTTTTCTTTATGCAGCCACAAACTGAATAATGAGATTGTTCTGACATTCTTTGGGCAGCATTTTGGTGTTTGTAGACACCTAAATAATCGGCCACCAATGAGCGTTGGTCCAAAGACACAGCATTCTATCAGCATAACAAGATTCTTAACTCAGCTGCACAGAGATTATGGAGTAAATCTCCCATTCTGAGAGTTCCATCCTGATGTCACATTACCTGTGGTGTCCTGCTAAGGATAAATGAGACCAGAGAAAGGGAGTGTTCAAAGGATAAGTCATTCTGTTAGTAGTCTGGGAACTTTAAAGTTGATTCATATATTTAATTGATCCCAGTCACTGATGACTAGTACAGGGAGTGCTGGTGAATGAAAATTCTACATATGGGAAGATAGAAGCTAGAACCAAATTCTAACATAGGCAAGATGGGATTCTCTGCCGTTTTTGCTGGTGAAACTAGTGTTTTCCTTCTGCCCTGGGTTTAAATTTCAGTTTTGCTTCTCAACAATTCTATGGAAGATAAATTTTAAGGAAACACAGACCATTAAGTGTTAATGAGCCAACAGACAGTGAGGCCAGAGACTGACTTAAAGTCTTCATAGATGCCTCACCTTCTAACATATTGTTAAAGGAAAAGGCATAAAAAGACATGACTTGGTGGGCTCTGTGGAGCAAATTTCAGTGGAAGTGGAGCCTCACAGCCACGACTTTCCCTGGTCTTTCCAGGTGTGCTGGATAGCTTTAGTGTCAACTTGACACACCTGGGTTGAGGGAGCCTCAATTGGGGAATTGGCTCCATTGGATTGGCCTGTGGCCACATCTGTGGAATATTGTCTTGATGGTCGAGCAGTGTGGGAGGGCCCAGCCCATGAGTGGTGCCACCCTGGGCAGGTTGTTTTGTACCGTATAAGGCAGGTTTGGCATGAGCCAGGGGAGCAAGCCAGTGAACAGCATTCCCCCATGGCCTGTGCTTCAGCTCCTGCCTCCAGGTTCCTGCCCTGAGTTCCTGCCTTGGGCTCCCTGAGTGATGAACTGTGACCCAGGAGATGTAAGCTGAATAAACCCTTTCCTCCCCAAGTTGGTGTCCGTTAGAGTGTTTTGTCACAGCAATGGAAGACAAACTAGAACACCGGGTACTCTAGGAATTCCCGGCTGGACAAGGAACCATCTCCTACAATGAGGGGTCTCTTCTCTTCTGGTCTCCCTTTTCGGACTCTTCCATGTGTCTGTTTAAATTCTTTATATGCTGAATTAATCTGAATTTGCCTTAACTTTCCCCTACTCATTGCTTCTTCTGGAGACATATTACATGGCACTCGCCTATCATCCTGACACAAGAGGACTACCCTGACTATGAGGTCAAAACCAGATTGAGCTACAAACTGAAATCCTGTCCAAACAAATTAGTAAATACTAATTCCCCATTGGTCCTCAGAATGCAAATATATAGATAGATAGATAGATAGATAGATAGATAGATAGATAGATAGATAGATCCCATTTCTGTGACCTCCCAGAATCTTTTATTCACTTAAATATGCAATTCTCCTGTCCCATATGAACTTATATGTGTCTCTCAGAATCATAAAGTAATTCAGGTCTCTTCTAGTGATCAAATATTTATGAAACAATAAAGCAGAATGTGTGCACCAGGACTGGGGATATATTATTGGTTGTCAGGCACTCATCACTAAAGTTGAATCCTCACTTTAGTTCAACCTCATTTTGACAGAGAAAGCTAACATTTCTGTCTTAGGCGAATCACACCAAGTTCCTTCATGTTCTCTTCAGCACCTGTGGCTATGCGCAAACACCCCAAAGGGGAAAGTCACTCCTCAACAGCAACTCTGAGCAGGTAGAGGCTGAGGCAGAGTTTGGTTTTAACCCTGTATTTCTGAGTTGAAGAGGGATGTGACAAACCTGAGTTACTACTATGAGATAGATCCAGGTGGTGGCTTCCAGGAAAGCTTAGACCTGTGTGTTCCCCATGATAAGATCCCAGGAGCCACCAATGTGGAGAGGGACTGAACATCAAGCAACACAGTTATGAAATCCCAGCACCAGAGATTGTTCTAAACAAGACTTGTAGCTGGTAAAGGAAAAGCTTAGATGATGTTAACAAAACACATCTCAAAATCAACCAATATATTCTAGCTTCTGCTACAGTTTGTCTCATTAAGCTCTTACACAGACATTTCTGGACTTAATATGAAGGAGAACAAAGTTCATTAAGATGTGTCTGAAGTTGATCTATGAGGACTTGTATGTATATATCCAGATATACATCACTACTTAATGATACATGGTAGGAAATATGGTTTATCTTGATCCTAAATATTGAAGAGCAGATGCATACTTATAACTATCAAAATTACCAAAAGGTCACTGTTCTAGTTTCTCTTCCATTGCTGTGACAAAACACTCTGACCAACATCAACTAGGGGAGGAAAGGGTTTATTCAGCTCACATCTGGATAGTAGTTCATCACTCAGGGAGCCCAAGGTAGAAACTCAGGACAGGAACCTGGAGGCAGGAGCTGAGGCACAGGCCATGAAGGAATGCTTCTTACTGGCTTGCTCCCCTGGCCCATGCCCAGCCTGCCCCCTTATACGGCACACGACAAACTTCCCAGAGGTGGCACCACCCTTAGTGGGCTGGGCCCTCCCACATTGCCCAACAATCAAGACAATACTCCACACACGTGGCCACAGGCCAGTCCAATGGAGCCAATTCCCCAATTGAGGCTCCCTCAACCCAGGTGTGTCAAGTTGACACAAAAGCTATCCAGCAGTCACTTAACATGAAATTACATATTTTTGTATATGTAGGTTTTTCTGACAGTGCATGATTCACTCATATAAGAGTCCTCACATGTACTACTGCTTTGTTCTAGGCTGGGTGTGTTGGCACACGCCTTTAATTCTAGCACTTGGGAGCCAGAGGCAGGTGGATCTCTGTGAGATCAAGGACAGCCTGGTCTACAGAGTGAGTTCCAGGACAGCCAGAGCTACAGGGAGACCCTGTCTCAAAAAGACAAAAAAAAATATATTACTGCTTTCTTCTATTAATTACAGTTAAGTACTTTTAGATGCTAACGTTGTTCATCTGAGTATGGCTGAGGTCTTCTATGAGCCAGCAGTCATGTGAATATAATTCTTTGTAGTCACATAATTTATTTCTCTCTTAAAACATAAGCTGATTAGTGTACTTTTGTGCAAATTTTACAAATTTACCATGCTCTGGCCTACAAGGTGATCAATAAATGTTGGACTTGGAATGTACATAGAACATTAAAGAATGCTAGAGTTCTCTGGTTTGTACATTTCCTAGGGAAAAATAAAGTCTTTTTTTGAATGGGAATTAGGAGCAGCATTATGCTGCCTAGACCTAGTCATTGTTATTTGATTCCTAGAGAAACATGTCTAGGAGGTGTGCTGGAATCAGTCAGGTCCAAGAAAGCATAGTCACTTATAGATGACCGTACCTCCTGTAGGGAAATTTTTGTATGAGTGAGAAACTTCTTAATGAACCTTGTTTTGAGAGAAGACAAGGTAGGTTCATAGCTCTTGAGCATTGGGTAGAGTCTAATAAATTTTGGACAAAGATATAATGTCCCTTTCACTTCCAAAGTTCTGTCTTGACTTGAGATTGAATGAATCTGGCCATGGACAGTGGGTAAAAGTCAACACTAAGTGCATGGACTTGTCCATTTTTGTCCTCCATGAAATAGCTTTCGTTTTCAGCATCTGCTGCTTCCAACACGATAGAAAGATGTCAAAAATAATCTTGACATTAATAATGCATTTGTGGGTAATTAAGATGGACTGTTTACTGGCTCACACAAGTATTTTCATCTTGATTCCATGCTGGAAAGAATTTTGTCAGTGTGCGTTTTGTGATTTCTTTATTCAAATATATCCTGTTTACATACTGACTTCAAAAATCCCTACATCTTCTAGCTCCTTTGATCTTATCAACCCTGGACTTCCTTTAGGCCTCTGCACTAGCTATTCTTTCTGCTTAGAACACACTCTCCCAGATCTATCCTTTGATATCACTCTCCACTTGCTTATGCCTCGGCTAAAGGGGGACCACCCTCCCAAATATGCCCTGAATGCTTAAAGCATGGTGCTGTCACAAGTCTATCTTTTTTTTTTTTTTTGTATGTGTGTGAATGTACTGTCTGCATGCAGAATTGTGCACCTGTGTCATGCAATGCCTCGGAGGTCAGGAGAGGGTGTCGGATTCCCCTGGAACTGGAGTTAAAGACGTTTCTCAGCCATGTGCTTGCTGGGGATCTAACCCGCGTCCTCTGCAAGAGCAGTCGGCACTCTTAACCACTAAGCCATCTCTCCAGTCCCACAAGTCTATCTTTAATTGAGGTTTCCTGAATTAATTGATCTCCCAAATAACATTTTTGTAAGTTACATATATTGATGTGGTTGTATTTTTCTCTATCCAAAAAATGGGATTTATAATTTAAAAAAAAAAAAAAAAAAGGCCAATGTGTTCTCCCAACCGAATGTGCATTTAAAGCAGGGTGCAGTTCATGGCAATGCTCCCCACTACCAATGTGCTCAAACACATGTGTGTTTATATTGATGAATGAAAACTCCCACATA
Organism: Rhizomys pruinosus; assembly: GCA_009823505.1. Lineage (NCBI taxonomy): Eukaryota > Metazoa > Chordata > Mammalia > Rodentia > Spalacidae > Rhizomys > Rhizomys pruinosus. The sequence continues at coordinate 2,426,357 of VZQC01014891.1, forward strand.
CTTTTATCTGCCTATTTCTTCTTATGCTTTTTTCATTCTGGAATGTTCTTCTTATATTGATAATCTTTTGCTCCAACCATTTCTCTGTGAATGAAATAATTTCAATCTTTTTTAAATTATTTATTTATTATTTTTATTTATATGAGTGTACTGTCTGCATGTAGGTTGGTGCACCGTGTCATGCAATGCTGCAGAGGTCAGAAGAGGGTGTCAGATTCCCCTGGAACTGGAGTTAGACAGTTCTATACAATGGAGTTTTATGGGGATTTTAATTGGGATTGCATTAAATCTGTACAAGAGTTTGGGTAGAATGGACATTTTTACTATATTAATTTTCCCAATCCATGAGCATGGGAGGTTTTCCATCTTCTGATGTCTTCAATTTCCTTCTTCAGGGGTTTAAAATGTTTGTTGTCGAGATCTTTGGTGTCTTTGGTTAGGTTTGTTCCTAGGTATTTTATTGTTTTTGAGGCTACTGTGAGTGGGAAGGTCTCCTTGTATTCCTTCTTCAGTTGCTTGTTGTTGATGTAAAGAAATGCTGATTTTTCTAGGTTAATTTTGTATCCTGCCACTTTACTGAAGCTCTTAATCATTTCTAGGAGTTTTCTGGTGGAGTTTTTAGCATCCCTTAAGTAAACAATCATATCATCAGCAAAAAGGGATAGTTTGATTTCCTCTTTTCCAATTAGAACTCCTTTAATTTCCTTTTCTTGCCTTATTGCCCTAGCAAGTGTTTCAAGCACCATATTGAAGAGGAGTGGTGACAGGGGGCAGCCTTGCCAAGTTCCTACCTTTAAAGTGAGTGTTTCTGTCGTTTCTCCATTTAGGATATTGGCTGTGAGTTTCCTGTATATGCCTTTGATTACACTGAGGAATGATCCCTCCAATCCAATTCCCTCTAGGACTTTAAGCATGAAGGGATGCTAGATTTTGTCAAAGGCTTTTTCAGTGTCAATTGAGATGATCATGTGGTTTTTGTCTCAGTCCATTTATATGTTTGATGATATTTATTGATTTTTGTATGTTGAACCATTCCTGCGTCTCTGGTAGGAATCCAACTTGGTCATGATGGATGATCTTCTTGATGTGGGCCTGTATGCGATTTGCAAGTATCCTGTTTAGAATTTTGGCATCTGTGTTCATGAGGGAGATGGGTCTATAATTCTCCTTTTTGGTTGTATCTTTGCCTGTTTTGGGTAATAGCGTGATGCTGGCCTTCATACTAACCCTGTTTGTATCCTTCTAAACAATTTGTGTAATAATGGTTGTAAGTCTTTTTGAATGTTTTATAGAATCTGCTGTGAAACCATCTGGCATGGGCTTTTTTTAGTGGGAGGTTTCTTATTACATCTTCAATTTCTTCATATTTTATGGGTCTGTTTAAGCTGTTGATCTCTTCTTGGTTGACTTTGGTGATTCCCAGGAATCCAGATATTCATCCATTTCTTCCAAGGTTTTTCAAACGAGTAGAGGAGGGCGGGAGAGAGGGTCCAGAAGGAGGGCCAACTGCTCGGGCAGGACCCGAGTCGATTCCGACACCCACATGGCAACTAAGAACCGGCTTACCCCCAGTCCAGGGGAATGACACCCTCTCGGACCTCCCGCATTGCACGACATGGGTGCACCAACAACAGGCAGACAGTACGTCATACCAAAAAAAAAAAAAAAAACAAAACTAAAAAAAAAAAAAGCAGAAGACAGAAAAATTATATAATATATATATATATATATATAGAGGATAGATATATATAGTATAGGTTTTTGAAGTATTCCTATATGATTATCTGGATCTTTTCATTGACTGTTGTGGTATTTCCCCTTTCATCACAGGTTCTATTGATTTGGAGGTGTTCCTTCTTTCTTTTGGTTAACTGGGTCTATCTTGTTTATTCTCTCAAAGAACCAACTTTTGGATTCATTGATTTTCTGTATGATTTTCTTTGTTTCTATTTCATTGATTTCTGCTCTGATTTTTGTTATTCCTTCCTGTCTTCTGCGTTTAGGGTTCATTTGTTGTTGTCTCTCAAGTGTTTTTAGCTGCAGTGTTAGATCATTCACTTCTGCTTTCTGTTTTTTTGATGTAGGCCCTCAGAGCTATGAACTTCCCTCTTAGGTCTGCTTTTAAAGTGTCTCATAGGTTTTGTTGTGTGGTATTATCATTGTCATTCAGTTCCAGGAATGTTTTTATTTCTTTCTTGACCCATTCATTATTCAGGAGAGTGTTGTTTAGTCTCCATGTATTCTTGTAGGTTGTAGGGCTTATCCTGGTGTTGATATTGAGCTTTATTGCACTGTGGTCTGATAGAATGCATGAAATTATTTCAATCTTTTTGTATTTGTTGAGTTTTTGTGTGTGTGTGTGTGTGTGTGTGTGTGTGTGTGTGTGTGTGTGTTCCAGTATGTGGTCTATTTTGGAGAATGTTCCACGGCATGCTGAGTAGAAAGTGTATTTTCTGGTGTTTGGGTGGAATATTCGGTAGATGTCTGTGAAGTCCATTTGGTGTATCATATCATTCAGCTCAGATGTCTGTTTATTCTTTGTCCTGTTGATCTGTCCAAAGGACTTAATGGGGTATTGAAGTGCTCTATTAGTGTGCTGGGGTTAATCTGTGCCTTGAGGTCCTGAAGGATTGTTTTTATAAAGTTTGGAGCACCAGAGTTTGGTGCATATATATTCATGATTGTGAAGTCTTCATGGTCAATTGTTCCTTTGATAAAGATGTAATGGCCCTCTTTGTCTTTTTTTTAATTTTTAAAAAATTTTTATCTTTTTATATGTATGAATGTACTGTATGCATGTAGGTTTGTGCACCCATGTCATGCAATGCCGTGGAAGTCAGAAGAGGGCGTCAGATTCCCCTGGAACTGGAGTTAAAGACGGTTCTCAGCCGCCATGTGGGTGCTGGGGATTGAACCTGGGTCCTCTGCAAGAGCAGTCAATGCTCTTAACCGCTAGGCCATCTCTCCAGCCACCTCTTTGTCTCTTTTGAGTTCTTTTACTCTGAAGTCTATTTTGTCTGATATTAAAATAGCAACACCTTATTTCTTCTTGGTACCATTTGCTTGGAATATTTTTTTCCATCCCTTCACCTTAAGTTGGTGCCTATCCTTGAGATTGACATGGGTTTCTTGTAGACAGCATATAGATGGGTTTTGTTTCCTAATCCAATCTCCCAGTCTATGTCTTTTGATTGGGGAGTTTGGTCCATTAGTATTTAAGGTTATAATTGAAAGATGCACGTTGCTTCCTTTCACCTTATCCATTTGCATTTTTAGTCTTGGCTTCTCCTTCTGCAGTTATGTTTTTATTAGTTTCTCTTTCTAGGTGCTTGGGGATGGTTGTTCCTCTCTTCTATCCTTTGAATTGCTTCAAGTATTTTCTGAAGGGTTGGTTTTCCGCACATGTATTCTATCACTTTGTTTATGTCATGGAATATTTTTCTCTCTCCTTCAACTATAATTGACATTTTTGCTAGGTATAGTAACCTGGGGTGGCATCCATAGTCCTTTAACACTGGGAATGCTTTGCTCCACGTTCTTTTTCCTTTCATGGTTTGCACCGAGCAGTCAGTCATAATTCTTATGGGTTTCCCCTTATAGGTCACTTGTTTTTCTCTTGTGGCTTGGGCGTCTGGCATTTTAACTATGATGTGGCATGGGGAGTTTCTTTTCTGATCTTGTCTGTTTGGAGTTCTATGTGCTTTTTGTATTTGTATGGGTTTGTCTTTTTTTTAGTTTGGGGAAATTTTCAGCTATCATTCTGTTGAAGATCTGATCAATACCATTCTCTTGAGATTCTTCCTTTATTCCTATGATGTGGAGGTTTCACCTTTTCATAGCATCCCATATTTCCTGATTGTTCCACTTTTGTGTATTTTTAAATTTTTCATAATCTTTGAGCTTTTTAGTTACTCTGTGTTATCTTCCAGGTCTGATATTCTTTGTTGTGCTTCCTCCATTCTATTTGAGGCTTTTTCCATTCCTTTCCTCTGGATTCAATGAGTGTTCTATATCCTTTTTCATTTCATCCTGTGATTTCTTTAGTATTTCCACTTCTTTTTGGAGCTTCTCAATCTCTTCTTGGTGCTCCTTACTTCACTGGTTCGCTTCCTTTTTCAGTGTTTCCACTTCCTTCCGGAGTTTGTCATTTTCTCCCTCTAGTTCTTTCTGGAGTTTGTCATTCTCTCCCTTTAGTTCTTTCTGAACTTCGTCAGTCTCCCTCTAGGTCCTTGAATTTTTCATTCTCACTCCTTAGTTCTCTGACTTGTTCTTCATATTCTTTTAATTTCTCTGAATAGGTATTCAGTTATTCCTGAGATCTGTTTCTTGGGTCACCCCCAGGGGGAATCCCACTGTAGCAATCTCCTGTGCTTCAGGTGGCCCTGGCAAGTCCCTGATCTAACCACTGTGCACTCAAACTCTTCCTTTCATAAGTTCCCTTGGTCATGGTCGTTTTATCACAGCAACACAAAAGTGACTAATACAAGCACTGAGTAAGATTCATTTTTCTTCCACGTTCAGAGGTGAAGAAAGAAAATTGGGAGTTATTTTTACCATTTTTTTTTTTAATGTGTATGAGTGTACTGTCTGCATGTAGGTTGGTGCACCTGTGTCATGCAATGCCGTGGAGGTCAGAAGAGGGCATCTGATTCCTCTGGAGATGGAGTTAAACACAGTTCTTAGCCACCATGTGGGTGATGAGAATCGAACCCAGGTCCTCTGCAAGAGCAGTCAGCAACAACCGCTGAGCCATCTCTCCAGCCCTGAGAGTTATTTTCAGATTTGGGTCCGATTTTTTTCTCATCTTAATGTGGAACATTTTGCAGTGTAGATGTAAGACACAAAACTTCTGGGTACAAACCTATTTATTGTTAGGTTGAAAGAATACTGCTCTTCTTTAAATTCTTAAAATAACTATTGTACTCTGAGAGAAAGCAGTAGGAATAGCAGTGCTGCACAGGGCTTAACTACAGGGCTTGTAGCTGGCTCTAGAGCCCCTTGTCCTTGGTACTGAAAATCCACCAGGACGCAAACCCTACAAAAACCTGTGACATTTCAAACTGATTGGGATTGACCTATTTGTCCTAACAACGTAGACTGGAAGATACTTTCCTTGATTGTGAATCTTTAAATTAAATTTTAGTTATTTTTAAATTTTTAAATGACTGGGGCTGAAGAGATGGCCTAGCAGTTAAGAGCGCCAACTACTCTTGCAGATGACCCAGGTTCGATCACCAGCACCCACATGGTGGCTGATAACCATCTTTAACTCCAGTTCCAGGGGAATCCGACACCCTCTTCTGACCTCCGCAGCATTGTACGACATGGGTGCACAAACCTACACGCAAACAGTACATTCATACACATACAAAAATAAAAAATATTAAAAAAATAAAATTTAAAATAACTAAGTTTTTCCCCTCCATGTATGTAAATGCACTGTGTGCCGACAAGACCCACAGAAGCCAGAGAGCTTAATTTTCATAGCTTTTAGGCAGTAATTAGATATCCTGGAAGTCATCATCTTAGGTGGTGGGGACTAACTGAACCAAGGCTCTACACATACTAAGCACATACTAACGTATACCCCCAACCCGACAAACTTCTTACTGCACTGTCTCTAACCCCATTTGATATTTGGAAGAACACCCTGCATTGAACCTAGTATCACAAAGAACATATGCAATTGCCACAAGGTAGGACTGCTTGGCCGGTTTTTGTCCTGAAAGTGCTTTATCAAAGTGAAGAACTTCTCTTTAAATACAAATTTAGTTTTTGTCATGAATTACTAGTAGAGCTGTCAGGTTTTGGATTTCTGCATCTACTTGGCCGTATAATTCTCTTCCCACACTGGTACCACAGTTCATTTTGAATGTTGATCCTACGCTGGCATCCTTGAGCTAAATCTTATTTGGTCTATTATCTGCCTATGGAAGGACATCTACATTATAAGGGTTTAAAATCTTGTGTGGCCAGCCTTGGTTGCACACACCTGTTATCTCAGCACTCAAGAGGCTGAGGACAAGGGATCTTGAGTTCGAGGGACATCCTAAGCTACACAGTGAAATCCTCTCAAAAAGAGAGGAGAGTGGAGAGGGAGAACTAAAGAAAAATAAGAAGAAAATTGCATTTATGTTCATTAGGAGTTAATGAACTTTTTTTTTAATGTCTCGTTTGGAATCAGAACACTGCTGCCCTTATAAACATAATTAGTGGAAACTCATTTTCTGCAATGTAGCTGTTTTTTCATAAAAATGTGTAACACCACTCAGACTACCTGTGCCCAGTTTTCCGAATGAGATTAGTCCAAACGTTTGCTTAAGTGATTTTTTTTAATTCTATTATTTTTAATGTGTATGAGTATATTGTCTGCATGTAAGTGCATGTATGTAAGTGCACCCATGTCATGCAGTACCCTCAGAGGTCAGAAGAGAGCATCAAATTCCCCTGGAACTGGATCCCGGGTCCTCTGCAAGAGCAGTCAGTGCTCTTAACTGCTGAGTCATTTTGTATTCTCCAAGGGATTTGTGTTCATTTAAAGACACGAGTGTACCACTGTGAGTTCCTCGGTGGTCTCGATGTTTTGTTTTCCTTCAAGACAGAACCTATGTAGCCCAGGCTGGCCTCAACATGAAGTCCCTCCAGCCCTCACCCTCCTGAGTACCAAGACTGTAGCACACCTCATCACGCCTGGCTTGTTTAGTGTCTGTAAAGTCTATACTGATTGATGCCTTCTTTCTCTCCTGACAATGGTAATCTGTCATCTTCTTGTTTTCATCCTAATGAGGTTTATGATTTTCTTGAACTTATCAAAAGATAAACTTTTAATTTTCTTGTTTTTCTTTACAGTAGTGTTGATGTCTGCTCTGCCTTTGCTATTTGTCTTATTACACTTTAATCTTTTTCTAGTTTCTTACACTGGCAGCTGAGGCCTGAGAGACCTTTTTACCTCAAACATATGCAACCAGTGTCATCAATTTCCATCTGAGTATTGCATTAGTCACATCACAAGATACAATGCCAACACACCAAAACCAGTTGTATTTCTATATACCAGGATGAACAAGTATAAACCAATACCATTTACATTAACTCCAAGAAAATAAATATTCAACAGGATATGTACACTATGTTCATGATGAAACAAAAATGCCAATAAAAGAAACCAAAGACGTAAATCAGAAGAGACACTGTGCTCATGGACTGAAAAGACATTTAAGTGTGTCAAGCCTCCCCTCAACTTACCCATGGATTCAATGCAACTCTAGTCAACATCTGAAGATTTCTGTACATACAGGCTGATTCTAAAATTTATATGAAAAGATAAAAATCATACAAGTCAAGATAACATTGGAAAGGAAATGTAACACTGTTAAGAGTGAAACCAGGGGCTGGAGAGATGGCTCAGCGGTTAAGAGTGCCGACTGCTCTTGGAGAGGACTGGGGTTCAATTCCCAGCACCCACATGGCAGCTAAGAACCGTCTTTAAGTCGGGGGTGTGGTGCACGCCTTTAATCCTAGCACATGGGCGGCAGAGGCAGGAGGATCTCTGTGAGTTCAAGGCTAGTCCGGTCTACAGAGTGAGTTCCAGGGCAGCTGGTGCTATGGGGAGACCCTGTCTCAAAAAAAAAAAAAAAAAAAAAAAGTGAAACCAGCAGATTTTAAGACTTACTACAAGTACTGGTCATCCTGAGCATGGGAGGATAGGGAAAAAAGTCACAGATTACTAGACAGCAGGAACTCCAGAAATGGGCCCAGACCAGTGTGGCTGATTCATGACAAAGATGCAAAAGAACCTTGACGGGAAAGGATGGTTTGCCACAACAGCTAGGCATCACCTATCCATGTGTCCCCAAATATAAGCAAAAGCACACACCTCAGGATTTAGGAGGTTAACTGGAAATGATCATGAATCTAAATGCAATTTGTAAAGCAATGAATAGTTTAGAAGGAAACCTTTGGGTCCTAGGGCTAGACAAGACTTCTTAGACACCACAACGGCACCACCCATTAAATAATGAATGGGCTTCACCAAACTTGAAGTTCTGCTCTTTAAAAAGCATGAAGAAAATGAAAAGACAGACTGCTGACGGGAGAAAACGCCACAAAGCACATATCTGAAAAAGATTGTATTCATGATACCTAACGACTCAAACTACACAGTAAGAAGCAGCCCAACTTACAAAGGACTTGAACAGACTCTTCACAAAAAAAAAAAAAAAAAAAGATAAACAGATGGTAAATAAGAATCTGAAACGATATTCACCAACCATTAGGGAAACACAAATGAAAACGATGAAACATTACTGTATAGCCACCAGAGTGGCTAAAGGGAGAAACACTGGCGATACCAAATGCTGGCGCAGACACAGGGAACTGCCATTCTACTCGGTTCTTCTTCTGCACTCACTGTGTGCATATGCTTCAAGTGAGCTGATTCTGTGGCTTCAGAGACCCACTTTCCAGTTCACTCAGCAATTATCAGTCAGAACATACAGAAGAAACTGAACTGTGCACCATGTTTGAATGAACCATAAGTTCATGAGAAGAATCTTCTAGACTTCAGTTTAATCAGTGTTTTGCCATTTTTTTAAAGCACTCTTGTATTTGTATTCGGTCTTTATTGTGTCCAAAAGCAGTTGGTGAATTTTTTCTGCACAAGTTTACAGAGTAAAATGTTCAGTTTCTCAGGCCATAAGAAGTCTGCTATGCAACTTCACCCCTTGGAGCAGACTAGCTGGAGATAAAAGAGGAAACAAATGAGCCTTCCTATTAGCTGTCTCCAAAAACCTTTCATTTGATTTGGCCTGAGGACGAGAGGTAGCTGACCCCAATTCTAGAGGCAAGGGCAGCGGGAGCCCGCAGGCAGGAGAGGTCCACACTCACTGGTGCTGAGCATTTACTTGGTGGCTAGTGGTTTGGTGAGGAAATCCTGCACTGCTGGCAAACACTGGTCCCAAGGTCATCTCAAGGACATTTCTTGCCTACTCAGATCTACACTTCAGCACAAAGACTTTTTCAAGTCCATCCACTCCTCATGCAGTAAGCACGGTGGATCCCAAGGCCAGGCTGAGGAGTTAGGTGCAGAGCTATGTCAAGGCTTGTGTTATTCCCAAGGAACAGGCTCCATTTACAAACAGGACACAGCCCAACACAGAAAGCATCTTTGCCTGCCCTGTCATGATACGCTGATGTGTCCCAGGAGTTGTCTGGCATCAAAATCTGCCACTGCATTTTGATGGGTGGGACCCCACGTGACCCAACCAAGTGATCTTAGAGCGCAGGAGAAAGGTGCTCTCGCCCACCCAGAGGCCCAAGGCAAAGGCAGGACCAGCCTTCTGCTGAAGTCCCTGGTCTTCACAATCTCCACAGCAGGCTTAAAGAAATACACTTTATTAATCTACCTCGCAAACACTAAAAACTAAAATTTAGCTGAATTATAGAACGATTTATTTACAGAGTACTGCCTACAGGCCAGTTAGGGCTGAATCTGGTCCTTCCCCAGCCACCCACCAAGCCCATCCTCCAAAGAGGCCTGGGGCCACCTTCCACCTGCAAAAGAAACACCTGGCACACAGAGGGCAAGGGTATCCTCTGACCAAGTCCTCAGTGATAGCCTATCAGGCAGGAGGGCCCCAGCCCAACACAGAAACAGACAGACAGACAGACAGACACTGGTGGGTCCTAAGAATGCCAAGAAGGCTAAAGGCCTGCCTCACGGCCTCTTCAGGCTATAGGCCAGGTTTCTGGGGACCCTGGTGGCTTTCAGGGGTGGTGAGTTCCAAACAGCAGAGCTAGTACGCTTGTGGTATCGGGGCTTGCTCTTCTTGAAGATGTCCTCCAAGTCCAGCGGCAGGATGGTTCCAAAGAGCTCCAGAAGGCTCGGGGGGTGGTAGTACTGGTGCACAATGGCCTGGCTGAGCTGTGTGCCTGAGGACCAGAGAGAAACCTGGATCACTGCCTGGCACCGTGAGCTTCCCTGCTCCTTAACCTACCAAAGAATCCTATCACCCTCTCCTCACCAGTACGGCTGGCTGCCCCTGCCATCTGCTCCTGCAGAGCCCCCTCCTGCCCACCTCAGTCCACCCCCCAACACTGTTTTGCTCCTATTTCTACCCTCTAACAGCAGAATGCAAAGTTCCCAAGAAGTCACATGGGCCCAGCCTTGGCTGACTGCTCAGGTCATGAGCTCAAGGCCTTTACGCTCCCATTTTGCAGATCGGAGACTTTACCCTGAAGCACACGGCAGACAAATGGCAGAGCTAAGCTGAAAACAAGCACAGCTCCAGAGCTTACACATGATGCAGTCCACCACCTTGGCTTACACACATGATGCAGTCCACCGCCTTGGCTTACACACATGATGCAGTCCACCGCCTTGGCTGCCTACTCTCACCAACCCTGCGGGGCCCAAGGAGCAGCAAGGGAGTGGGACATGGCCCTGCCAACCGGGCTGAGGAAGACCTGCCCTTCTGGGAACAAGCTCCCAGCCTTTCTCGGTACCAGGTGCTGGTCCTCAATGACTTCACCCTCAATAACCTTCTCAGTGGCTCCACTCACTCCCTCTTCATAGATAAGGAAACTACAGAAGCAATCCAGGATTAACTACCATCAGGTAACTGCTGCTCTCAAGTGACATGACACCAGACAAGTCATCGCTGGCCAAGGAATCTAAGATTCCAGGTACTGTGGGGTTTAAATGAGGTTAAAAGCAGCTGTCCTGAAGAGTGTTGGTCCAGATGGGATTCGAGGTCCTCCCTCTCTGATCTACACCTGTCCTGACCCTCAGCTCAACAAGCCCTGCAATGCACTTGTCCCTTTTCAGCAGGTGACACCCAGGCCCAATAGAACATCACACCCACTCATAGCCCTGTATAAATGTTGGGACCTGGAAATTCCAAAACCCTTCTCAGTGGCTTGCCTGCCTTTCCAGCTCTTGACACTTCAACTAACAGTAAACCCTGCCACCCTCCCAGCTTACCTAAGGTTGCTCCCATGGGTGCAAACCTCATGAGCCCTGCTCGGCCGGACTCTAAGAGGCGACTAGAGTTCAAGTGAGAACACTCAGCAGCATGCTCTGTGGGGCCCACATGTGGCTGTATCCACAGGGGCAGAGGAGCTCAGCACCCTCCACCCCATGTGCTCTGATGGGCCTTCAGGCACGAATGGCCTGCTTTCCTCTGGTGAGTGTTCAAGGCCCAACATATGGGCTTTTCAGGTCAGTGCCACAAGCCACCAGGCCTGGGCACAGCAGCCTGAACACCTGCAGCAGCCAACTACCACTTAGCCCACAGAGGTGAGGGAGGCAGCCTGAGCCTCTTCAGGAGCTGGGGCCATGCTCACCTCTGGCCCAGGAGGGGATGGGCTTCCGGGGATGGGCTTCATCATCTGTGGAGTCATCGCTGTTCAGATCCATCCCATAGTTATCCGGGTTGATCTTGGGGTGGGATCTGGGTCCTTGTGGAGTCATTTGATAGGAGGTACAAACTGGAGACTAGAAGAAAATCATGTAGATGAGCCACTCCCCAGCATTCCAGCACCTTACCACTGGAGGGCACTGGAGGGCGCTGGCACCCTGGCCGCCTCCCTCATTTCCCGATCAAGTCAGAATAATTTAAACACTCATCGGCAGGAGCCAGCTAAGTTCCGATACAATAAACTAGACCACAGGCATCCAAAACAAGAAATCTACATGTGTTAAAATGGATGGCTAGGGCCTGTGTGGAAGCACATGCCTTTAATCCCAGCAGGGAGGCACAGGAAGGAAATCTCTATGAGTTCAAGGCTAACTGATCTATTTAGTAAGTTCCAAACCAGCAAGGGCTGCTACATAACAGGACTGACTCTCTCTCCCTCTCTCCCTCTCTCCCTCTCTCCCTCTCAAAAGAAAAAAAAGCTGCCCAAGTATACATAATCTATACTCATTTAAAAATGTGCCTGTACATGTGTATACACGTGTGCATGTACAAAAGGACTGTTTATGTAAAAATCTACAAGGATATAAGCTTACTTTACCTGGGAGCCTCTTTTATTTTTTTAAATTTAGACTCATATTAAAGTTTAGTTTCTTGGGGCCAAAGAGACGGCTCAGCAGTTAAGAGCACTAGCGGACCCTAACTGAACTGGTTCAGTTCCCAGCACCCACATGGTGGCTAACAACCATCAGAAATCCATGGCCTGGAGAGATGGCCTAGTGGTTAAGAGCGCCGACTGCTCTTGCAGAGGACCTGAGTTCGATCCCCAGTACCCACATGGCAGCTGAGAACCGTCTTTAACTCCAGTTCCAGGGGAATCTGATGCCCTCTTCTGACCTCCGTGGCATTGCATAACACGGGTGCACAAACCTACATGCAGACAGTACATTCATACACATACAAAAATAAATAAATAAAATTTAAAAAAAAAAAGAAAGAAACTCCAACTCCAGATCCAACAAGAACCTCTTCTGACCTCCACAGGCACTGCATGGCACAGGTGCACTTACATGCACGCAGGCACTACACTCATACACATAAAATACAAATAGTAAAACAATTTTAAGCTTAGTTTCTTTTTTAAATAACATTCTAGTTTTACAATATCCAAATGATAAGCACATGAACAACAGCGAAATCAGCAGCTCCACATGGTGGCACATTTCCCTCCAACTGGGAGTTGAAGGGACAACGACCACAAATTTGAGACCAGCAGGGGCTACACAGCCAGACCCTGTCACCAAAAATAAAGACAACTAAGTGACCTATCCCCTCCCTTTCTTCAGGCTCTGACATACACAGCCTGTGCTTGAAACTACTGGATAGAGAACGGTTAGATCAAGGCCCTTGCCAAACTGGGCCCCTCCCAACTGGGCCACAGGCCTCACCTGCACATCCTCCCAACTGGGCCACAGGCCTCACCTGCACATCCACAGTCACATTCAGGGCCTTGCTGGCTGCTGCTGCTGCTGCTGCTGCTGTTGCTGCTGCCTCCTTGGCTTTCTTCTCCTGCTCCTCCTGCAGCCGCTGCTCAGCTAGACGCTGCTGCTCTTCCTGGGACAGAGCAGGCAAAGGAAAGCACCTGTCTCCCCTGCTCTGCCACCCTACGTGCTCAGACAAGTCAGGCCTTCCCCAAGAGTCTAGACCAAGGCCTGCCAACTCTCCTAGGTCGGCACAGAGCACTCAGGAGACCATACCCCCAGGACCTCTACCTTCTTCTTCTTCTCCTCCAGCTCCTTCTGCAGCCGCAGGGCTCTCTCCTTCTCCTGCATCTCCCTGTGGAACATCGAGAGCCGTCAGGGCAGAAGCAGAGCCCTGGCCCCGTTCCCATCCCCAGTAGGGGGCTGGGCTCGGGGCTCTTAGAGAGCAGGACAGAGTGTTGACTGGGAGCTAATAGCTGCATTCTGAGGTTCTGAGCCTGACTGTGGGGTCCAATGACATTCGGCGCCCACTTTCTTTCTGTGCAACTGAGGTCTCTGAGCCTCATTCTTTTTCACACTGGAAAAACATCTTTCCTCCAAGCACTGTCACAACCAAGTAAGAGAACCTGTGCTATTTCCAATGCAGACACTCAGCTCATGCCGAGGATGTCGCTCCCAGCCCCTACCACTATGCTGTCATCCCTCAAAGCCAATACTGCCCAGCACCACTGCCCCTCCTCTTATCTCTGATAAGGGTCACTTTGGGGTCAATCCATATGCACCAGAAAATGGGGCTGAGAATGCAGTCCTCTGGCTCTAAGTCCTCACTTCTCCAGTAAGCTTGTATCTACCACAAAGATGAGTTTCCCAGGAGTGGGCAAGAGAGAAGACAGGTGCTGGGCCTGAAGGTCTGCACACGCACGTGGGCCCTGTCCTCACAAATGTCAGTGAAGTGACAACCTGAATTATCTCCACCAGGGGCGGTGTCGGGCCAGGGCTAGAGACACTCAGCATCCTACATGGTACCACGAACATCCCTCCTGCTCAAGATGCCCGCAGCAGCCCTATGCAGAAGTAGTAGCTTGTCCTAAGACCTCCACTCTACTGCATCATTAAGAAAAAGACACCAAAGGAGCCAGCATACAGCCTGGCTGGTGGTCCACCAGCAGCAGGCACCTGGCTTCGAAGCCAAGAAAAACCCTGCCAACCTCTAAGTGCAGAAGCTGCCAAGAAGCACTGACCACCTCCTCTCACCCCACACGGGCAGGAGGACCAGCTGCTCTCACCCCACACAGGGCAGGAGCACCAGCTGCTCTCACCACACACAGGGCAGGAGCACCAGCTGCTGTCACCCCACACGGAGCAGGAGGACCAGCTGCTGTCACCACACACAGGGCAGGAGCACCAGCTGCTCTCAGCCCACACAGGGCAGGAGGACCAGCTGCTCTCAGCCCACACACACAGGGCAGGAGCACCAGCTGCTCTCACCCCACACAGGGCAGGAGGACCAGCTGCTCTCACCCCACACAGGGCAGGAGCACCAGCTGCTCTCACCCCACACAGGGCAGGAGCACCAGCTGCTCTCAACCCACACACACAGGGCAGGAGGACCAGCTGCTCTCACCCCACACAGGGCAGGAGCACCAGCTGCTCTCAACCCACACACACAGGGCAGGAGGACCAGCTGCTCTCACCCCACACAGGGCAGGAGCACCAGCTGCTCTCAACCCACACACACAGGGCAGGAGGACCAGCTGCTCTCAGCCCACACACACAGGGCAGGAGCACCAGCTGCTCTCACCCCACACAGGGCAGGAGGACCAGCTGCTCTCACCCCACACAGGGCAGGAGGACCAGCTGCTCTCACCCCACACAGGGCAGGAGCACCAGCTGCTCTCAACCCACACACACAGGGCAGGAGGACCAGCTGCTCTCAGCCCACACACACAGGGCAGGAGCACCAGCTGCTCTCACCCCACACAGGGCAGGAGGACCAGCTGCTCTCAACCCACACAGGGCAGGAGGACCAGCTGCTCTCACCCCACACAGGGCAGGAGCACCAGCTGCTCTCAGCCCACACAGGGCAGGAGGACCAGCTGCTCTCAGCCCACACACACAGGGCAGGAGGACCAGCTGCTCTCACCCCACACAGGGCAGGAGCACCAGCTGCTCTCAACCCACACACACAGGGCAGGAGGAGCAGCTGCTCTCACCCCACACAGGGCAGGAGGACCAGCTGCTCTCACCCCACACAGGGCAGGAGCACCAGCTGCTCTCAGCCCACACAGGGCAGGAGCACCAGCTGCTCTCACCCCACACAGGGCAGGAGGACCAGCTGCTCTCACCCCACACAGGGCAGGAGGACCAGCTGCTCTCACCCCACACAGGGCAGGAGCACCAGCTGCTCTCAGCCCACACAGGGCAGGAGCACCAGCTGCTCTCAACCCACACACACAGGGCAGGAGGACCAGCTGCTCTCACCCCACACAGGGCAGGAGCACCAGCTGCTCTCAGCCCACACAGGGCAGGAGCACCAGCTGCTCTCACCCCACACAGGGCAGGAGGACCAGCTGCTCTCACCCCACACAGGGCAGGAGCACCAGCTGCTGTCACCCCACACAGGGCAGGAGGACCAGCTGCTCTCACCCCACACAGGGCAGGAGGACCAGCTGCTCTCACCACACACAGGGCAGGAGCACCAGCTGCTCTCAGCCCACACAGGGCAGGAGCACCAGCTGCTCTCACCACACACAGGGCAGGAGCACCAGCTGCTCTCAGCCCACACAGGGCAGGAGCACCAGCTGCTCTCAACCCACACACACAGGGCAGGAGCACCAGCTGCTCTCAACCCACACAGGGCAGGAGCACCAGCTGCTCTCAACCCACACACACAGGGCAGGAGCACCAGCTGCTCTCACCCCACACGGGCAGGAGCACCAGCTGCTCTCCCCCCACACGGGCAGGAGGACCTGGCCGGAGGTGGCCTCACCTCTCAGCCTGGAGGCGCTCCTGCTCCTTCCTCCGCTCCTGCTCCTTCCTCCGCTCCTGCTCCGCCAGCTGCCGCTCCTGCTCCCGCTGCTCCGCCAGCCGCCGCACCTCAGCAGCCTTGCGAAGCCGCTCCTGCTCCTCCTCTTTCTTCCGCTGCAGCATCTCTTGGTGGCGCCGCTCCTCCTCCTCCTGAAATGGCCATGCAGGGAAGGGTCAGGGCCGCCAGGCTAGGCCTGGTTGGGCCTGCAGGGGGAAGCTGACCAAGGGCCAAGGGGCTGCTCCCACCCATACCCTGGCTCCTATGGTACTGACCAACGTATGATGTCAGCCAGGACCAAGCCGACAGACTCCTTAGCAAAGAAAACTTCGAAGCAGAGGTATCTGTCTGGCAACTACTGCAGCAGACTAGTGGATTAGTGAGAGAACTCCCCAACGATGGACATGTGTGCCCTCCCTGCCAGTTCCCAGGGAGGGCCAGTCCCCTACTCTCCAGAAGGAACGGTACATACAATTCACATGCAGAATGGTTAGCATGCTGCACGCACTATCTACTTATACATTAATATAATTTACTCTTCCAACAGCCTTATCAGGAAGATACCACTGCTACTTGAAGCAACCTGCCCCAAGGTCACACAGCTAAGAAATAGCAGATCTGGGACTGGAGAGACGGCTCAGCAGTTAAGAACACTGACTGCTCTTGCAAAGGACCTGGGTTCCATTCCCAGCAACCACATGGCAACTAACCACCACCCATAAACTCCCAATTCCAGACTCTGATGCCTCTTTGGAACTGAAGCCCTCTACTGACCTCCATGGGTACTGCATGACAGGAACGCAGTTACAAACATGCAGATTATACACTCACACACATAAATAGCATGACAGGAACGTACTTACAGACATGCAGGTTATACACTCATACACATAAATAGCATGACAGGAACGTACTTACAGACATGCAGGTTATACACTCATACACATACACAGCATGACAGGAATGTACTTACAGACATGCAGGTTATACACTCATACACATACACAGCATGACAGGAATGTACTTACAGACATGCAGGTTATACACTCATACACATAAATAAAATATTAAAAAGCAAATGAAATGGCAGATCTGAGCTGGACGTCTGACTCCATACCCACACGCAGCTTCCAGAGAAGATGGGTTTATATACATCCCCACCCATCCCCAATCACTTGTCAACCTCCTCCTGGACTTTAAGCAACAAGAGCCAGCAGACCCTCAACCAAGTGTGGTGCCCAGTACCTCATGGCACTGAGGCAGGGCTGTCGTGCCCCACCTCTGCCCGCCCACCTGTAGCCGCACCTGCTGGAGCCACCGCAGCCTGCGAGCCTCCTCCTCCTGTTTCCTGCGCGCCTCCACTTCCTCCATCTTCTTAGCTGCGGCCTTTTTCTTGGCCTTCTCCTCTGCCAGCCGCTCCTCTTTTGCCTGCAGAATCCACCCACATCTACACTCTGGAGCAGCCCCTTACTCCACTCTGCAGAGTGGGGCCAAGATCTGTGTAACAGCCACCCCACACCCTGAGAAACCCACCTGCTGCCCACACTCCAGGGAAGAGGCATAAGCAGCCCTGTCTGCCCAGGACCACCCACTCACAAATGGCTACTGGGAAAACAGGGCTCAGCACAGACTCCAGAGCCCTTGACACAGGTAGGAGAGGTGCACAAGACACCCAACTCACGATTCAGGCTGCCAAGCCTCAAGTGCTACGGGCTCCCCCAGCACACTGCCCACCTACTTTGTCGGCATCAGCCCAGACTCCCACCTTCTCAGTCTTCTCATCAATCTGAGCAAACTTCTGCTCAATCTGCTTCTTCTTTTCCTCTTTCATCTGCTCCACTCTCTCACGGGCCTGCAGCACCTTGCGGAGGCGCTCTTCACGCTTCCTGTGTGCACAGGGCAGTCAAGGAGAGCCTGCCTGGGCTGCGGCGGGCAGGGCTGCGAAAGGCTACTTACAGCTTCACCTCCTCCAGCCGCCGTCGCTTGTCCTCCTCCACCTTCTGCCTGCGCAGCTGCTCGGCCTCCTCCTTCCGCCTCAGATTCTCTAGGCGCTGCCGCTCCTTCTCCTGAAGAGGGTAGGGGACACTGGGACGTGAATGCAAATGTCTGCCATCCTCAAAGGCTGCCTGGCAGCCTACATCAGTTCTCGACCAGATGGCAGAGGCAGCAGATGCCTCTCAGAGGGAGAGAACCCAGTGCGCACTCTGTACCAGCCCACAACAGGCATGGGGATTCAGTCTCACCTCCAGGAGGAACTAAATGCCACCCAGAAACTAGATTTAAGGACAGCAAAAAATCAAATTCAAACTAGATATGTGCCTTGATTAAAATCACATGAACAGCGCACCTGAAGAGGCTAAAGACAGACTACAAAGAGAAAGGAAGGCAGCCTGGAGAGCTACAACAAATGCTGCTTAAGAGGACAGCAGATGCGAAGCAGCCATTCACTACTAGTATGCCTTACGACATGAATGCCAGGATGTGTATATACACTATTCTTTTATGTCCATCAACTCTTTATTAGTTAAAAAAAAATTAAGTACTGTCAAATGTTAAAAAAGGTTATATAGGCTAACAAACTAGCTCAGGGATGGCATTTTGTTATTACTGTTGTTTCCAAATTTCCTGTAAAATAGCTACAATAATAATTTCTTTTTTAAAATAATAAGTTCTTAAATAATTTAAAGAGATAGCTACTCAGAGCCAGGTGTGGTAGCACTTGCCTTTAATCCCAGCACTCAGGAGGCAGAGGCAGAGGTAGTAGATTTGTGAGCTCAAGGCCAACCTGGTCTACATAGTGCCAGCTGAGGCTACAGTGACACCATGTCACAAAAGAAATGAAAGAGAGAGAAAGAGAGGACAGAGGAGGAGGGAGGGAGGGAAGGAGGGAGGGAGGGAGGGAGGGAGGGAGAGGGAGAGAGAGAGGCACTAGTCATATAGATCAATGCGGGCATCCTCTCCCAGGCAGATCCAGAAAGCCCCAGGAAGACAAGACCATAGCTACATGCACCAGCAACCACAGGAAGGGATTCCATCCCTAGCCAAGGACGAGACCAGTGCTTTCCACCTGAACAGTCAAGGACTGGTAATAGAAGCTAAGACCCACACTGTAGCCCTCCATGTACCACCTGCATTTGGTTCCCATCAAGAGTCCTACCTCAGGGCTCAGCCTCCAATAGCCACGCCCTTTCATCTGATGATAACATCAGAATGTTTCTTAGAAGCAGAGATGGCCCCTATCTGTTTCTCCCTGCCCCCTAACCCCTAGCCCTGACCAAAGACGCATTCCCACCAAGAAATTGAGCCCCACGGTAAGAAGGTAATCTTGAAGATGAAGAAATGGGGGCTCTGGCTATGGAAGAGACAGAGTCAAACATGCTCTATCTGTCCCTCCTACTGAACACAGCTGTGAAACTTGGACAGAACGCAAGCAACAGCTATTTAAGACCCCTGAAAAGTAAACAGTAGCAGGCAGATGGAGGAAAGACAAGACTCTGAAGACCAGCAAAGAATTCATCGCTTTCTCCCTCTATTCCTAACTTAGCAAGGCCTGAAGCCCAAAGGTGTCACTTAGGTTCAGAGAAAGACCTCGGGAAAAGGTACCAGGTCATTTATGAGCTTCAAGGCTCTGCTCCAAGCTGAAAATGAAAGAATCCAATCCAATTTACCACAGCAAAGCCTTTGAGATCTAAAGAAATAGGCCACCTTCAAGACTGATTGACTGCCGATTGGCACATTGCCCCAGACAGCAGCACTGCAAAATGCCGAAACCTTTACTAACACTGGAACCACAGAGTAAGAATGTCACGGCTAAATCCAAACCCACTGCGCATGTACAGAACCAAACACAACTGATTCTAGTACCACAGTAACGAGAGTTGGAATTATCTAAAAAATAAAACTTTTACAGCAATTACCAAAGTTACAACAATCACATTCTTGAGGCAATGTGGAGCCAGGCGTGGTGGCGAAGGACTTTAATCCCAGCACTCAAGAACAGAGGCAGGCAGATCTCTGTGAGTTCAAAACCAGCCTGGTCTACATAGAGAGTTCCGGACCAGCTAGGGAGACCCTGTCTCAAAAAGACCAAAAAAAAATCTGAAGAAACAGTAGCTGATACCATCCCAAGTTTGGTGAAAGATACAACCATAGGTTTCCGGGCCACTGAACCACAAATGGAACAAATACTAAGAAGTCCACGCCCAGACACACAATGAAACTGCTGGAAACTAAAGACAGGGAGGCAAAGTGTCAAAAAGCAGCCAGAAAAAGAGGAAGAACATCTGGGCTGACTCAGGGCTGCTTGCTCGTCAGAAAGGAGAACATCTGGGCTGACTCAGGGCTGCTTGCTCGTCAGAAAGGAGAACATCTGGGCTGACTCAGGGCTGCTTGCTCGTCAGAAAGGAGAACATCTGGGCTGACTCAGGGCTGCTTGCTCGTCAGAAAGGAGAACATCTGGGCTGACTCAGGGCTGCTTGCTCATCAGAAAGGAGAACATCTGGGCTGACTCAGGGCTGCTTGCTCGTCAGAAAGGAGAACATCTGGGCTGACTCAGGGCTGCTTGCTCGTCAGAAAGAAGTTTCTAACAGTCAGTGAAAAAAAATATCCTGCATAAGAAGTGAAGCAGGCATCCTCGGATAAAGCAGAGTTCTGAAAGACCTGCTGAACAAGTTCCTCAGATGGAAGAGAAGCCAAGCAGTGAGGAGAGTGAACATCAGAAGCAAAGGAAAAGCAGCAGCACCGGCAGCCGCTGCAGCAACTGCAGCTAATTCGTTTTACTGCACAGTCACAATACAAAGACGTGATTTATAAGACATTCACAGCATGAGGTGGCACAGGTAAAGGGACCCAACAGGGTAAGTTTCCTGTGTCCCAACTAGTCTGGTTTTATGCTGGTTCTAAACAGACTGTAAAGATGTAAAGGTGCGATGTACCTAGGACTATTAAGAAAATGTTCTAGAATGAGTCAAAAATCAGAGCAGATAAAATTGTACACAAGAAGGTTTATGTAAACCCTAACAAAAGAACAGAAAAACAGACCAAAGATAAGCTTTCAAAAGTAAACAAATCAACAAGGTGTGGTGGCGCACACCTTTAATCTTGGCTCCAGGAGTGGGAGACAGAGGTGGATCTTCAAGGCCAGCCTGGTCTATCTATACATTGAGTTCCAGCCCAGCTGGGGCTACAGGGAGACCCTGTCTCAAAAAGATCAAATAAATAAATAAGTAAATTTTAGAAAAAGAGTTCAAGAGGCTAGAGAGATGGCTCAGAGGTTAAGAGCACTGACTGCTCTTGTACAGGATCCAGGTCCTATTCCCAGCATCCACATGGCAGCTAAGAATAGTCTTTAATACTGGCTTGGTGGCTCACACCTTTGATTTGGGAGGCAGAGGCAGGCAGATCTCTGTGAGTTCAAGGCCAGCCTGGTCTACAGAGTGAGTTCCAGGCCAGCTGGGGCTATTAGGGACCCCGTCTCCAAAAAAAAAAAAAAAAAAGAGTTCAAGACGAGACAGGGCTACCTGAGACCATGTCACAGACAGAAGGGTCATGCTCCAACTTCCTTCCACCCCACTACACATACATGCTCTCCCTGGGAAAAGCACCTCAGAAGCAAAACGTACATGGCACCCAGTGTTCTACCAGTTGCCTCTCTCCTTCCTCCTAAGGCCACCAACACCAGCTTTCAACAAGGTCGAAAGACATGGTCTCCTATCCCAAAGCTAATGTTTCTCAGCACAGGCCAGAAAAAAATATCCCACTGCATTAATTTTATAACTCAGTGCTTCAGTCTTCACGCTATAGAATTTATTTCTCCTCTCACCCAGATTTAAGTGAGCCTGGTCATTCTTCCTCCCCAGACCCACCTAAGGCCCAAGCAGAGGGAGAGAAAGCTGCAAGCTGGAACGACTCCTACTGCCAAGAGGCCTCACCTGAGCAGTCCCTGTGCTGCGCACCAACGCCCATTCTACACCTACCCACCCTGCACTCAGCGTCTGTTCGTCACTCTCAGGCTCACCAAATCTCCATGATACACTCATCGCTTTCTTCATCTGGTAACTGAGGAAACTTAGGTCCAAAGGAAGGAAATATGCCTAAGACCCAGAACCTTCCGAGCTTCCTAGGCTCTAGTATCCCAGCTAAACCTGCCAAATGCCCTGTGCAAGAACCTGGGCTCCCCAGAGCAGGAAAAGGCAACGTCTAGTGCCTCTTGTTCATGCTGTCAGACCCACAAGGCCGCAGTCACCACAGGTGAGGGGAGAACAGGAATGGCCCTCCTAGAGGAACAAGTGCAAGCCTTCGCTGCCTGGCACAAGAGTAAGTCCTTGCCCGCTAACTAGCGTCCTAGGAGGCATGCTGTTACCTTGACCACCCAGTGGCCACTGTGTGGGAGATGGCCAGCTGCTGAGAAGCCCCTCCCACCTGCCAAGGCCCTCAGCCAAAGGCAGAAGCCCTCCAGGTGCCTTCAGACCTCTTCACAGGAACTTAAGAACGACAGAGCTGCAGGAGGTAGGACAAAGGCAAGCACAGCGACAGCTTAGCATCCCATAATACCCTACCTGGCTTGAGCAGCACATACACACACACACCTTTTTTTTTTTTTTTTTTAATTGATGCTTTGTGCACTTCATACATCATTATCCAATTCAGTTCAGGCATATTTCACCTTCCCTTCCCCCCATCCCACCCCACCCCATCCCAGATCATGCATTCTGCCATAACTGTCCTGCATCTTTCTCTCAGTTTTTTTTTCCATTTTTTAGCAATAGGTGATGATTTATGAGTACAAGCATCCTTCATGTAAAACCAATTTGCAAGCAGTTGTGCCCAAACCCCCCTTTTCAACAAAGCACTTAGCAACTGGTCTGACTACACACCCTCTTCCAGAAAAGCAGCTCTCTTCTCCCCTACACTCTGTGGTTTGCAGTCAACTGCATCCTGGAACACGCAGTGGACGGAAAGTAAGCTGCACGCACAGTAAGGCAAGCTGTGGCCACAGCATGAACAGTCAGAGGGAAAAAAACCTCTATCATCTTATGGATATGATTAAAATTATGGGATGTAGTGGCTGGAAAGGTGGCTCAACAGTTGAGAGCACAGACCGTTCTTACAGAGGACCAGAGGTTCGGTTCCCAGCACCCACACGGCGGCTAACACAGGTAGGTAACTCCAATTCCAGGGGACCTGACACCCTCTTCTGGCCTCCAGGGGCACTGCACCCATGTGCTGCATTGATATGCATGCAGGCAAACATTCAAAATACACAAAATTTTTAAAAAATTTTTAATTTTCAAATTATGGGATGTACAGCTCACACCTGTGCAGAAAACCTAAGTTTCCATCTGTCAACCAAGATGTTTATCACAGGAGAAAACTATCTATATCCTACCTAGCAACAACTCCTCTTCTGCCCAGACCCATAGAAGAAAACCTTGAGGAATAACCCAGGGCTCTTGGGCAATCTCATTCAAGCCTGCTCTTCCACTTCTTGCAGTGCATCTACACTGCACTTCACTTTTAAATAAAATTCCAGGCTGGTGAGATGGCTCAGCAGGCAGAACCGCTTGCCGTCATGCCTACTGACCTTAGTCTAATATCTAGAATCCACACAGAAGGAAAGAAACACCTCCCAACAGTTGTCGTCTAACCTCATGTGCCAAGCAAGACAGGTGCACATATGAACACGAAAGCACACACAGACACACACAAATAAATAAAATGGAATAAAATAAAAATTACAGAAAACCCCTTGCTTCTTTGCTGTTTATGTCTGCACCTTCAGTTCTTTAAATAAGATGCCAAGAAGCTTGGCTACAACTGGTGTGGACGCCAATTACCAGTAAGAGGTACACAGCGTGGGAAGCAGGACTGTGGGCCAAGCAGGCTCCAGCTCTCCAGAGCTCGTGCTCACAGACAGTAGCCCAGCTCAGCTCAGCTCAGCTCTGAGGTGTCTGGGAAGAGAACAGCTTCTATGGTCTTGTTTCCAGAAGCCATCACCAACAGTTTATCTATTGTAATCCACACAGCCAGAGCCAGACCCACATCCAGCCTCCAGCCTGTTTAGAGCCATACTTCATGGCCCATCACACACCACCACAGCTACGGCTTAGGTCTGGCCCAATAAATCTCTGTGGCTCTGGGAACGAGAGACCTGTCTGTTCTTTTCACAGAGCCTCAGGCCGCGGTGCTGAGGATGAGGAAGTAGATGACTGTGGGAAGCACTTCAAGCTGTGGCCTGCTGAGCAGCTGCACCCTCCCTGAAGCAGTGTGAGGGCAGAGGACAAGCTCTGCAGTGGGAGGACACAGAGCCCCAGGACTGCAAAGTCCCACCAGCAAGCCACCTGATGCCTCCAGTGCCCCCCACATGCACATCTATCATCCTAATGCTCCACTTGCAATGTTAGTGCTTCTACTGGGACTGTCAAATACACAGAGACAGGGCTATAATGGGTAAGTGCTAGGCACAGCTCAGTTACAGACAGAAAAGGCTTTACTTACAACAAAGCTGCACTGTGGAGAAGACAGAAAAAAGCTAAGAGTTAATGCCAGACCAAAGGAGGCCATACCCGGGACGGCCTGCGCCCTTCCACCAGCAAGACCGCCACCTCTTCTCACCTCACCCAACCCTCCCTCCCAACGGTAAGGGATCTCCACCTGCTCCCAAGTCACTTGTACCACAGGGGTATACAGGGGTCTGAGCATGGTGGCCAGTGTTAGGTCTGCTAGCCCAGTCCTCCCACTTCCCAGCCCAGGGTTCACCAAGTAGCTGAGCTTCGGGGTCAGTCCAGGGCCAATATAAGGTCAGAGCCACACCCCAGTGTCATTGAAGGCTATAGCCACAGAGGCTTGACCAGTGGCAAGCCAAGCCTCCTTGTTCCCAGGCCCACACTACTTCCAGGAGTGTACAAGACAGATGAGAGCCTTCTACCATGCTGTGCCAGTTCCAGCAAAGCACAGCCAGGGGACAGGCTCCCTCACCTTAGGGTCCATGCGCAGGGGAGTGTTGCGCTTAATGAAAGACTTCATGACACTGCCGCGGGAGGCTGAGGTCGGGGTCATGAGCATCTGATTCCTCTGTACTGTGTGCAAGAAGGTCCGGAGGGGCCGTACCACCTGCTGACCAGGACCAGGGTCAGGACTCAGCAGGCAAGGTGGGTGCGGGGCAGGGGCAGGAGCAAGGGCAAGGGCAAGAACCTGCTCACCTTGTTGGCTGGACAGGGTGGAGAAGGGGTCTTGTTCTGGGGGGGCTTCAGCTCCTCATCTTCAGAATGCTCATCTGGCTCACTCATTGCCTGCTTGTAGCTGCGTTTCCTCCTGCCCAGAGCAAGTGGCCACATCACACAGCAGACCCAGGAATCCTCTCACAGCCCTGCTACACCCATAAAAGATCACTCCTGCAGACAAAGCTGGACCCAAGCCCCAGGTTCTAGACCAGAGATCGCAGACCAGCAACTGGTGCCACTCAGAGGAAGGGAGGCAGCCAGTTGAAGGTCACAGAGCCAAAAGGAGGCAGAGTGGAAGGTCACCCCATTCCCAAGTCACCATGCATCTACAGAATCAAGCGGCCTCCTGGTAATTCACAGAACCAGGCCATGATCCAGCCATGAGTCAATAGCACACCTGCCCACATGCCCACCCTCCCCCTACCAGGACCCACACCTGACCACATGCCCACCCTCCCCCTACCAGGACCCAAGCTCGGCTCACATGCCTCTGCATCGCAAACCAGAGCGGCCTGCACATCCCTTCCCAGTTGCAAACCTGACACTCTGGGGTGGTTCTCTGTGTCCATCTGTTTGATCAGTCCTGGCCTCTGTGAAGAGAGCAATTTCAATGTGGCTGCAGGAATGATGGCAGCGGGTGCATATGCAGGACATGGGGAGGTGTCACCGGAGCAGCTGAAGCAGGAGCAAGGCTCCCTTCCAGGAACACCAACCTCAGCATCAACTGGCCTTGAACAGTCTCCATTTCATTCAGAGCTGACCACACTATCCTTCAAGTCAGACCCATCTCCCCCTGCCTGGAAACTGGCTCAAATAGCAGGACAGATCACTAAGACCCCATCTGTGGACCACTACCTCTGCCACTGAGAGCAGAAACCTTGCAGGAGCTACAAGCTCTGTGGCTAAGCCCACTTCTGGCCTTTGGCTGATGCCACCCTGAGTGGAGAAGAAGGCTCATTGTGGGGTCTCCACACAGGATACATGGCATGTTTTGCTTCACCAAGATAATGCACCCTTTACTCCAAAGGGTCTTTATAGCAGTCCTGGGGGCTGGGGACTAGCTCAGCTATCCTCCACCTCTTCATAAGGAGGAAGCCTTGCTCAAAACCTCCCAACTGCCATGTCTTCAGATCAGAGAGCTGCCCTTCCAAGAGATGGGGTCCAGACTCTAAGAGCCTCCTCGTGGCTTGGGAAGCCAGGCAGAGCTCCAGATCTGCCCCCAGAGCCCACAGCAATCCTGCTCTCTTTGAACTGGGAAGGCTCTAGAGAAGTCGGAAACAAACTTGGAGCAAAAGGCTGATTAGGTGTTCCAACCGCAGACAGTGGTCTTCCTGGTTCCCTAGGAGTGGCCTCTCGACCCGACCTGGTGCCTTCACGTTCTTCCCTCATTTCAGACACCCTCCACCCTCCCACCCCCACCCCCACCCCCACCCCCACCCCCCGCTTCCTAATCCAGCCAGCTACAGCTAGTCGTGTGGCACTCAACAGCGGCTCCAGCCACAAGATCAATGGCCTCTTCGGGTTTAGTTTATTTGAGGCCTATCAGACCAGATAATGGGGCCAGGAGATGCCACACAACTTCCTACAGTTCTGGGAATCTGTGCAACAGGTCAGGAAGACTCACCTAGCTGCCCTCCAGAGGGTGTTTCGTGCCCATTGGCCACCGGCTTCAGGGTGGGTGTACTAACAGCATTCGTGGTAGCACTGCAGGGTCTCAAGGTACACCCAGTGTTCTGGGAGACCTATGGGAAGAACCAAGGCTTAAAGAAGCCCTACCCGGATCCTGAGGTTCGGGACCGCTGTGGCACAGAGCCTCACCCTGGAGGTCCCGAGCCTTCCCCTCTGCAGCCTTCCGGCCTTACCTCCAGCTCAGCTGCCTCCTCAGGCGCCGCCTCCTCACTGGGCTCCTTCTGCTCAGGGCTGAAAGCAAAGCGGGGCACTGTGAAAACGAAAACCCAAACTCTCTTCAGCTCCTCAAGTTAGGGTCAGTGTTAGGCGGCCAAGCCTCAGACACAAGCCTGAGGCTGGATTGGAGGGTAGCGGCCATAACCAGTGGCTTCCTGGGCAGAGAAGGGATAATATATTCTTGTTTGATCTCATCCCGTCAAATATCCCATTTGGGATGGGAACCTATTATAACTGGATCTTAACTATTCCCCAAAGGCCTATGTGTTAAAAGGCTTGTTCCCCAGAGAAGTGGTACTGAGAGGTAGTGAAAACCTTTAACATGGGGACCTAGTTATTATATCAGGTGGTTAGTGCTTTGCCCTTGAATGAGACCATTGCCCTGTCCTCCCTTTCTCCTTCAAGTCCCACCCATGAGGCAGGTAAATGACTTTGCCAGGGTGTACTGTCCCACCACTGCAAAGCTGTGGGTCACAGGAGGAAGTCTCTACTATGAGCCAAAATAAACCATTTCTCCCTGTAAACTGATTATCTCAGGTATTTGTTGCAGTAATCCAGAGTTAACAAATACTTTCCCCCAGCTGTCTCAATCTCTTGGACAGAGAAGAGTCCCATGTCTGAGACCTGCTCACTACCCACCCAGGAGCTAGCTGAGCCAACAGGTATGCCCAGACCCTACTTCCGCATCCCAAGCACTGACCTTCTCTTCCAAAGCAAGG
Source organism: Rhizomys pruinosus (assembly GCA_009823505.1). Classification (NCBI taxonomy): domain Eukaryota; kingdom Metazoa; phylum Chordata; class Mammalia; order Rodentia; family Spalacidae; genus Rhizomys; species Rhizomys pruinosus. The sequence goes on from VZQC01014891.1 coordinate 2,454,122, forward strand.
AAGGGCCAGTTTTAGTGAAAGTAGCACATGACATCTAGGAGGTCAGCGTCCCAGGTGTATAGCAGTGCTGGGCAGTCTGGGCAGGAGGCACTCGTCAGCTCTACACCACCCCATCCTACCCCACCTCAATTTAAAGGTGGCTTCTTTGGCTGGTCAGTCTCATTTACAACCATGGAGCCCACACCCCAGGGGTCGGGCCCACACCCCAGGGGTTGGGCCCACACCCCAGGGGTCAAACCCAGGGACTGACAGTGATATTCAGGGGCTTGCTGCCTGGTCAGAAAAGAGCTGAGGTTGGCAGCAATCCATGCAGAGTCCAGGATGCGGGGAGAGAAGACTCAGCCTCAGTGAAAGTTTTCGCCTGGCAGTCACCTCCACCCCGGCGCCCAATGTGCCCTGTCCTCCCCTGGGGGCAATGGAACTGAACTCACCCAACTTTCTGGGGAACTTCAACGTTCAGGAGCCTCTCTAGGTAACTGTGACCTGAAGGGGAAACAAAGGAACAAAAGAAGCCATCAGAAAGTGGCCACGTGCCAACCCATAAGGTCCAGGAAATCGGCTTCTACCAGGGCCCTGGCCATGGCTCCCTCCACAGACGCAGAGCTCACTGTGTCCTGGACATCGCCCCCAGCGTTTATGCTCACAACCTCCGTGGCCCTGGTGGCTTTATTTCTCCTGCCGAGCAGGCCCTTCCTGCCTGAGAGCACAGCTCCACCCTTACACCAGGCTAGGGGTATCTCACACAGGGCAGAGGGGCCATGTCTGATATAGCTCTGGGCCCCCAAACAAGCAGCTTATCACTTAACAGTCATCAAGTGCCTGTTACGGACTGGGGGATGGTGAGAAAACCCAGCCAAGCCATGCCCGCTCCACCTAGCAGTCATCGAATGACATGCACAGGAAGCTATGGTGTGTGGACAAGCAAGCAAAGGGCTCTGAAGCCCACGGCAGGAGAACCCAGACAATGTGGAAGACCTGGTATGAAGAAAAGATCAAAGGGGAGGAAAGCAGGGAGAGGAGCCCAGGCCAGGAGTTTTCAGTGTATTCTGCAACTTCCGGAAGTACCCAGGACCCTTCTGGGTGGTCCATAAACTCACAACTGTTTTCATCACTACAGTCAGGTGTGGCCTTTCCTTCACACCTTTCCCTAAACAGCGTAAGACGGGGCAGAGGAGCGAGTGCTCAGGCTGAGCACTGTCAATCATGAAACGCTACCATCCTGTCACAGTAAACTGAGGCCCAGTTCCGCTTGGGAATGGCCTTGAGGAAGGATTAATTACAGATGTGGTGACTCCCATCTGTAATCCCAGCATGCAGGAAGCTGAGGCAGAAGAACTGCCCCAAGTTCAGGGCCAGCCTGGACTTCATAGTGAGTTCCAGCCCAACCTGGGCTAATAAGTGAGATGCTGCCTCAAATTCCAAAAGGAAAAACAGAAAAGAAATATTAAATCTAAACTCAAGTGCATGGCAAAGGGGAAGAAAGCAAAATGCTCACTGCAAAGCCCCAGTCTCCACGAAAAGTGCTCACTCGAGATGCCCGGGAGCCTCTCCCCCAGTCTCCATGAAAAGCTTTCTAGGAAGCCAACATCACTCTATTACCAAAACCAGGCAAAGATCCAACTAAAAAGGAGAATTATAGACCCATCTCCCTCATGAACACAGATGCCAAAATTCTAAACAGAATACTGGCAAATCGCATACAGACCCACATCAAGAAGATCATCCATCATGACCAAGTTGGATTCATACCAGAGATGCAGGGATGGTTCAACATACGAAAATCAATAAACATCATCAAACACATAAACGGAATCAAAGACAAAAACCACACCATCATCTCAATTGATGCTGAAAAAGCCTTTGACAAAATCCAGCATCCCTTCATGCTTAAAGTCCTAGAAGGAATTGGATTGGAGGGATCATTCCTCAATGTAATCAAAGCCATATACAGGAAACCCACAGCCAATATCATCCTAAATGGGGAAATGACAGAAACATTCCCTTTAAAGGTAGGAACTCGGCAAGGCTGCCCCCTGTCACCACTCCTCTTCAATATAGTGCTTGAAACACTTGCTAGAGCAATAAGGCAAGAAAAGGATATTAAAGGAGTACTAATTGGAAAAGAGGAAGTCAAACTATCCCTATTTGCTGATGATATGATTGTTTACTTGAGGGATGCAAAAAACTCCACCAGAAAACTCCTAGAAACGATTAAACAGCTTCAGCAAAGTGGCAAGGTAAAAATCAGCCGTGAAAATCAATGGCCTTTCTGCAACCAACAACAAGCAACGGAGAAAGAATTCAAAGAGAACCCTTCCCACTCACAAGCCTAGCCTCAAAAACAATAAGAGATACCTAGCGAGACAAACCTAACCAAAGATACAAAGAACTCTAAAACAAAAATCTTAAAACCCTTAAAGAAAGAAATGAAGAAGACCTCCAGAGATGGAAAACCTCCCATGCTAATGGATTGGGAAATGAACATGTGTAAAATGTCCAGTTTTACCCCATAACTCTTGTATAGATTTACTGCAATCCCAATCCAACTCCCCAAGAGTGTTCTTACAGGCTTGGAAACAAAAAGTTCTTAAATTTTGTGGAAAAACAAAGACCCCGAATAGCTAAACAATCCTGAGTGAAAAGAAGCAATAACGGGGGGGCACTTTAGACCAGACTTCAAACTATTGCTAAGTGCTATAATCATAAAAACGCCTGGTACTGGCACAAAAACAGACCTGTGTTGAACCAGTGAACAAAACCGGAAGAGTCCAAATCTGAGGCACATACAATTTCAGCCATCTCATATTTTGACAAGGGGGCCAAGAAACCACACTGAGAAAAGACAAGCAAGGCATCTTCAGCAAGTGGTGTTGGCAAAACTGTGATCACCACTTGTAGAAGAATGAAATTAAAACCCCTACCTCTCACCTGTACAAAAGTCAACTCCAGATGGATTAAAGACCTCAACGTGAAACCCCAAACTCTGAAGGTGATTAGAAGAAAAAGTTGGCAAGCAGACTACAAGACATAGCGTAGAAAGACTTCCTAAATCAGACAGCAGCTGCACAAGAATTAAGTCGACAATTTGACAAATGGGACCTCATCAAACTCAAAGCTTCTCGTACAATCCAAAGAAACAATCAAGGAAGTGAAGGAGAAATCCCACAGAATGGGAGGAAACCATTCAACTGCATATACATTGACAGAAGCATTGATTTCCAGAATAATAAATACGTCAAAAAACAAAAGAAAAAAAACAAAAACGACACCAGTAATAGATGGAGCAAAGAATGCTAACAGGATACAGGAGCTTCACAAGGAGGAATTAGAGAGTCTGAAGGACAACACCTCAAAGAACTGCTCAAAACATCACTAATCATTAAGGAAATGCAAATGGAAAAACCACTTAAGATATCATCTTACTTCCCAATAAAGGACGGGCTGGATCAAGAAAACAAAGTGATACCCTACGTGTGGAGAGGGTTGTGGAAAGGGTAGAACACTATCCACTGCTGGTTGGAATGTAAACTTGGTACAGCACCTATGGAAAGCAGTATGGAGAACCCTTGAAGACTTGAATGAATTTTGCAACCTGACCACAGCCATACCCACTACCTGGGCATGTACCCTCAAGACTTACGCCACCACAGAGATTACATCACGGCCATGTTTATTGCCAGCTCCTTCACAATAGCACAGGAGCTGGAACCAACCTAAATGCCCCTCAACTGACGAGTGGATAGGAAAATGTGGTACATCTACCACAATGGAGTTCTATGCAGCAGTACAGAAAACAATGACGACATCATCGACTTTGCAGGAAAATGGGCTGGAGCTAGCGGACATCATGTGCTGAGTGAAGTAAGCACAGTCCCAGAAAACACAATGCATGGGGCTTCTCTCTCTCTCTCGGGCTATTCATACATCGTTGGATGTCTATTGCCAATTACCACAGTTGTGTAAGTATTTCTTGTGTGATGGCCCCCTGAGCTTTTGTACAAAGAAGTTGGGCATATTGCATTTTGGAAACAACAACAAACAACAGAAAATACTGCATCAACAGAACTGATGAAGACGTTGAACTTCTGCTCAAGCTAAACAGTCCATTCCCCCTGGAAATATTGAGAAGACTAAGAGATGGAAAGCATGTTTTGCAGAATGCACGAGCTCTGGTGGGTGGGGGAATGAGCAGGCACACGGGTCTAGATTTTGTAAAAATAAAATAAATCAAATTATATGTGAAAAAAAAAAAAAAAAAAAGAAAGCTTTCAGTGCAGCCTCAGTGAACTATGTAAAATTGGGGAAACAAGTCAGGTGGTGGTCCCGCCTTTAATCCTAGCACTCTGGGAGGCAGAGGCAGGCTGATCTCTGGTGGAGGTCACGGGCCAGGTCTGGTCTACATATGGGAGTTCCAGGCACCTGCGACCTACACGGATACCTGTCTCAAAACACACACACACACGCCACACACGCACACACACACACACACACACCCACAACGCATGAGTCTCTGGTTGGGTGGGGACTGGGGACACGGGTTCTAGCCTTGTTAAAAAAAATAAAAACAAATTTATGTGCAAAAAAAAAAGATTTTACAAACACACACACACACACCCACACACCACACCAACGCCACACGACACACACACACACACACACACAACACACACACACCACACACAAAAAAAAACACACTGGGAAACAAGCCAGGAGTGGTGGCACGTACCTTTAAATCCCAGCAAAGGCAGGTGGATTTCTGGGAGTTCAAGGTCAGCTGGGGTACAGGGTGAAGACCGCGTCTCAAAAAGACCATTAAAAAAATAAAACAAAACTGGAAACATGCTCAAACCAAAACCTGAGAGTCACTGACCTAGGAAAAGTACTTGTCAAGACCACAGCACGAAAAAGGTCAACTCCTGGGCCACAGGAGTGACAGCAGAGCTAAAGCAGATGAGCACCAAGATGGGGGGTGGGGGGGAAAGCAGGGGAAGCTGGAAGAGCAGTGCAGAGGGCTGAGAGAGAACAAGCAAGGAGCAGGACGCAGCAGCCTCCATTCGAGGTAACCGAAGCAAGGCTGGGGAGGGAGGGGGCAGCTACAGAGAGACACTGGAAGTTACAGGCTGAGGACAACCCCTCCTCTGCCCCTGATGAAGACATCCAAGAGCTCGCACAGCTAGCTCATGGAATGGCAAATGCCCCTTGCATGCCAAGAAGGTCTAGTGTCAAGGAAGTGGCCTTCCACAAGGACGGGGAGGGTCACTGTAACCAAGAAGCCTGAATGAGGATCCCTCCTGAAGAACACATGCCAGGCCAGGGGAGGCTTCAGGTCCTCACCCGAGCTCTCAGCCCAGTGCTCCACATCGCCCTCTACTGGCAGTCTCCCCCTCCTGAGCTCTCAACCCAGTACTCCATATCACCCTCTACAGGCAGTCTCCCCCTCCTGAGCTCTCAGCCCAGTGCTCCACTCGCCCTCTACAGGCCAGTCTCCCCTCCTGGCTCTCAGCCCAGTACTTCCATATCGCCCTCTACGGCAGTCTCCCCCTCCTAAACGTCTCAGCCCAGTGCTCCACATCGCCCTCTACAGGCAGTCTCCCCCTCCTGAGCTCTCAGCCCAGTGCTCCACATCGCCCTCTACTGGCAGTCTCCCCCTCTTGAGCTCTCAGCCCAGTACTCCATATCGCCCTCTACTGGCAGTCTCCCCCTCCTGGGCTCTCAGCCCAGTACTCCATATCGCCCTCTACTGGCAGTCTCCCCCTCCTGAGCTCTCAGCCCAGTGCTCCACATCGCCCTCTACGGCAGTCTCCCCCTCCTGAGCTCTCAGCCCAGTGCTCCACATCGCCCTCTACTGGCAGTCTCCTCCTGCCCCATTTCTTCCACACTCCCTGCTAAAAAAACAAGGTGTGTGCGAAAAAACCTTTATTGGGGGAGAAGCCAAACCAAGATGTCACCTGGATTGCCCACCGGGCCCCACTGTAGAGCCTGGTGCCAGAGAAGCACCAGCGAGGCCCCACCTTGCCCTTCCGCTCCCCTTGCAGTCCCGCGGCTCCTTGTTCAGAGGCAGCCTGGCCACTGCAGGCTGAGTTCCAGAGACCCAGCTCTTCCTACAGTCAACTTGTTTAAATGAGATTTGCTGACTGTGGACCACACCCAAGCAGGGGGTGGTCCACAGTCAGCCACATTCAGGACAGATGTCACCAGCATTTCAGAAGGAAATCTGAGATGCAGAGATGAGCCCAAGGTCACCTAGCAGCTTACTGACTCCATATTTTGGTCCATGTCTCCCTTCTCCCTCCTGCCTATCCTGTCTCTCCTGTCTCTCCTGCATCCCCTGTCTCTCTGGCCTCCCCTGCCTCCCCTGCCTCCCCTGCCTCCCCTGCCTCCCCTGTCTCCCCTGTCTCCCCTGTCTCCCCTGTCTCTCCTGTCTCCCCTGTCTCCCCTGCCTCCCCTGTCTCCCCTGCCTCCCCTGTCTCCCCTGTCTGCCCTCTCTCCCATCTCCCCTGTCTCCCCTGTCTCCCCTGCCGCCTCTGTCACTCCTGTCTCTCCTGACTCTCCTACCTCCTGTGTCTCTGCCTCCTCTGTCTCTCCTGTGTCTCTTGTCTCTCCTGCCTCCTCTGTCTCTCCTGTGTCTCTTGTCTCTCCTGCCTCCCCTGTCTCCCCTGTCTCCCCTGCCTTCCCTGTCTCTCCTCTCTGTCTCTCCTGTCTCCTCTGTCTCTCCTGTGTCTCTGTCTCTCCTGCCTCCTGTCTCTCCTGTCTCTGTCTCTCCTGCCTCCCCTGTCTCTCCTGCCTCCCCTGTCTCTCCTGTGTCTCTGTCTCTCCTGCCTCCTCTGTCTCTCCTGTGTCTCTCGTCTCTCCTGCCTCCTCTGTCTCTCCTGTGTCTCTCATCTCTCCTGCCTCCTCTGTCTCTCCTGTGTCTCTGTCTCTCCTGTCTCCTCTGTCTCTCCTGTGTCTCTGTCTCTCCTGCCTCCTCTGTCTCTCCTGTGTCTCTCATCTCTCCTGCTTCCTCTGTCTCTCCTGTGTCTCTGTCTCTCCTGTGTCTCTGTCTCTCCTGTCTCCTGTCTCTCCTGTCTCTTTCGTCTCTCCTGTGTATCTGTCTCTCCTGCCTCCTCTGTCTCTCCTGTCTCTGTCTCTCCTGCCTCCTCTGTCTCTCCTGAATCTCTCATCTCTCCTGCTTCCTCTGTCTCTCCTGTGTCTCTGTCTCTCCTGCCTCCTCTGTCTCTCCTGTGTCTCTCGTCTCTCCTGCCTCCTGTCTCCTGTGTCTCTCGTCTCTCCTGCCTCCTCTGTCTCCCCTGTCTCTCTGTCTCTCCTGCCTCCTCTGTCTCTCCTGTGTCTCTCGTCTCTCCTGCCTCCTCTGTCTCTCCTGTGTCTCTGTCTCTCCTGGCTCCTCTGTCTCCTGTGTCTCTCGTCTCTCCTGCCTCCTCTGTCTCTCCTGTCTCTCTCGTCTCTCCTGCCTCTCGCCTCCTGTCCTTCTAATGAAGGAAATGATCACTGGGCTCAGAATTAGGAGAGGCTTGCTCATATACCAGTCGAATGATGAGTCAACCCAACAGGAGGGAATGACCTATGGAGAAAGCAACAGGGAGGGCCTAAGGTAGGTCTAAGGAGCTGAAGAGATGGCTCAGTGGTTAAGGTCACTGGCTGATCTTGCAGAGGATCCAGGTTCAGGTCCCAGAATCCACACAGCAGCTAACATTTGTCCATAACTCCAGTTCCAGGGGATCTATCGCCCTTTTCTGGCCTCTGTGGGTACTGCATGCATATGGTGTACTTATATACATTCAAGCAAAATGCTCATACACATAAAATAAAAGTAAATAAATTGTTTTAATAAAAAATTTTAAATTTTTTTTAAAACTTGAAATTCAGCTCCTTGGTGATTCATATCTAACTGTAGCACGAGGGAGGCAAAGGCAGAAGGATGCTGAGTTCAAGGCCAGCTTAAGCTACATAGCTAAAGCCTGTCTCAAAAGTCCAAGAGCTAGGGATGCTGCTCAGTGGGAGAACTCTTGCCTAACATGCACAAGATCCTGGGTGGCTGGGGACAAAAATCAGCTTCTCATTAAAACTAGCCACATCCCAAGAGTTCAGTACTTAGGCGTAGCTAGCTAATGGTACTACCCCCACACAGAACTTGGCACAAAAAGTCTATGAAAAGCTCCCTCAGAACCCCTCCAGCTGAGCCAGGAATCAAAGACAGCCCACCACACCATCTCCCGACACTTGCCCGACACTCACAGATGATGCGGCCAGAAGCCTCTGGCTGTGTGTCAGCCTTATTGGCAATCCCGCTTGACCTGCGACTGCAGTCTTTGTGTCTGGTCACTAAGGAGTACTTCTGGGCTACTGACACTTGGGCATCCGGAGAAATCAGGCTGCGTCGCGCTGACGTGGGCCTGGTAGGCCAGCCATTGGGCAGGATCGGGGAAAGGGCCTTCTCTTGCCACTGAGAGTCTGGAGAGCCAGGTGAGTCCTGCCGGCCCTGGGAAGCCCGAGCAATCTTGAGTTTCGAAGCAGAACGTCCTGCCCCAACCCCTAGGTTCTTGGGGTTCTGGGGAGTAGCCATGAGGGAGCTCACTGTGACAGATTCTAGTCTCCCAGCCTCTGCCTTCTTGGGTGTTGAGTCCAGTCTCCCAGCCTCTGCCTTCTTGGGTGCTGAGTCCTCCTCCGATGTCAGGATGCCTTGGGAAGATGGAGGTGTGACTGGGGCAGGGGCTGGGGACCGAAACAGGGCATCCATAAGACGATTGAGGTGCCGCTCGGCACTCAGGCGCTCGTTAATGCCTATTTCCACCAGGGGCTTCTTGATCAGCCCTGTGGAAGTGGGCAAGGAAGCAGCTGATGCTGTAGGTCCTGCGGCAGCTGCAGCTGCAGCTGCAGCCCGGGTTATCCGCTGCAGCACCAGGGAGCCATTTTCCCCCACAACTGTGGCCAGCTTCTCCACTTTGTCCTTGCTGCGCAGACACCGGGTGTTCAGCTGGCCGCTCCGAGACTTTCTGCGGGATAACCTGTTAGGGACACCAGAACAGAGGCTCAGACCACCCAATGGGGGGAGGCACTCCAAAAGTAGAACTGGGGCACACAAGTCTCCTTAGGAGCCACCAGCTCAGTGAGGTATGAACATAGGATTTGGAGGCAAAAGACTGGGGTTCAAGTGCAGAATCTAGCACCTCTAGCCATGAGACACCATCATTTCTCTCCATGCCTCAGTCTCCCCAGCTGTAAACTGAGGACAATCCTCAGTACTCATGGAACTGCAGGGAAGACTAAATTCACACGAACCTCTCACTGACTGAAATCACACAGTGCTAAGCACCTCTGCAAACTTCACTCATGGTCTCAATCTGCAAAACAGCCCAGGAAATAGGCACCATTATCGACTGTGAGAAAACAGAGAGGTGGAAATTCACCCCAAGGATGTGCAGTCTTGGAGGCACAACTGGGGCTTACGCGTGTGCCAACCAGGCTGCGAGGCTAAGGCCACACATCTTCATCTGACTACTGCAGCCACAAGCCTTCCTATGCATTATATATAACAGGTCCAGCACAGTGGAGCTGAGGACAAGCCTAAACCACACCCCTGGTCCCGCGTACCCAAAAGAAGGTAAGAAATGCTTCCCCTCTTCCAAAGCCCAAATCTAAGCCCTTGTCTCCCACCTTTACCCCCAGAAACACATACACAGGAACTCTCACATGTCCTCTGAACTGGGTTCATGCTTCATGTCCCCTATGACATCATAGCCACCACTAGTACCTTCCAGCTGCTGCTATCAACACATTCAGAAGCAAACTCTCCCCTCAGAGGGCTCCAAGCCTCCAGAGACCCTCTGCCCAGTCCTCCCCAGCCCCTCCTACCTTTTCGTCGTGGGGTCTCTGTTTTCATCCTGAATATTAGAAACCCGTCTCTTCTTTCGTCGGTTCTTTTGAGAAGGAGTTTTGGGCATCAGCTCCGGCTCTTTGCTGAATTCTCTGTTTAGTTCAAGGGGGGTGAGCTCAAGGCTTCCAAGGAACTGCCAGCCTGCCCTCCTCTCACTAGACTGCCTCCCACCCCGTTCCCAGCAGTGACAAGTCAAGCTGGAAAGCCTATCACCAGGTAAGCTCTCCAAAGCCAGGGGCGGTCACCAGCTGGGCACTCAAGGCTTCCTCTGGGAGACCTGGCGGGGAAGCACATTCCCAGTGAATCACCGCAGGCCCGCCTGCTGAGGCTCGGCCCAGCAACTACAGTGAGTGAAGCAAAGGGCTCAACCTCTTCTTCTCCTGCCCGCTGTCATAGCCTGGTCCCCAGCACACCATGCACTTGGGAAGGAACCCTGACAAGCAATCTGTCTGACCTATCAGGACACTCCCCACACCACCACCACCCCCAACCCCAGCAGGTCCCTGTCTCCACCTGGTGAACATGCGCTCAGCCTCCTCCTCAATCTCCTTGAGCCACACCAAGTCCTTATTGTCCATGTTGCAGATGAAGTCCTTGAGTTTCTGGTCACACAGACCCAACAGATGAATGGGCCCTGGGGCTGTGGTCCCCATGGTGGCACTGTCTGATGAAGGCAGGGAAAAGAAGCATCAGGACTCAGGGTCAGGGACCAGGACCTTCTGCCAGGTCATAGCCTCTTCCCCCAAAATCTCCGACAGCATCCAGTGCTGAACCCCTGCCCTTTCCAGTGCGGAACCCCTCACCATATGTAGAGCCCCAAATGCCAATCCAATGGCCTTGCTGCAAAGGACACTCCAGTTATCCAGCTCTCAACATGCTCCCCACACTTTCAGACCAATTCTGATATAAACCTTAAAAATGGCCTTTTGGAGGCTTAATATGACCAGGCACTATCTTCCTAGATGAGGGAGAACCAGAACCCACCCCAATATCCTCTCTCTATACCATAGACTCCTGAGGACACCCACCACTCCCCACTACTCCCCACCCTGTCCGCCACTGCCCATAGGTAAAACTAAGCACAACCACCCTGTGTCACCCAGACATCAGACCATCAGACATAAAAATCAATCTGCCTCCGTATGAGGCCCCAGAGTGGGAGGGGGGGGAACTAGTGAGATGGCTCAGCACATTAAGGGACTTGCCACCAAGACTGAGTTTAATCCCTGGCACCCACATAGTAGAGAGAATCAACTCCCACAAGTTGTCCTCTGACCTCCACATGCCCCATGGCATACACATATATACACACAAAAATAAATAACCAGCAAACCTGTACATGCTATAATCCCAACATTAGGGAGGTACAGAAGAATGAGTTCAAGGTCATGCTCAACTACACAGCAAGTCTAAGACCAGCTTGGACTATATGAAACTCTGTCTCAAAAAAACAAACAAACAAAAAAGTCACTGGAAGAAAGGTGTTCTGCATTCCACAGGACCACACAAAGAAGGCAGAGATCCAAAGAAAGGACCTCACACCTCCCTCCCTAGAGTGGCAATGCCTGTAAACAGATGAAGGAGGCTGAGATGAGTGAACAAGCCATGGTTGCTTCTATGAAACCCTGCCTACAACTGTCAAGCAAAAGAAAACACAAATTTTTTCTTACTTTCTTAAAAAACAAAAAAAATGGGGGCTGGATAGATGGCTCAGCGGTTAAGAGCAGAAGACCTGGGTTCAATTCCCAGCACCCACATGGTGGCTAACAACCACCTGTAACTCCAGGCACTGCACAACATGGGTGCACTAACACACATGCAGGCAATGAACTCAGACACAAAGTAAAAAAATTTAAAAATAAACTAAAAAAAATAATTTTTTTAAAAAGAATGTAACAAAAGAAAAAGAAAATGTTTATGTAATGGGTGAATTGATGATTATTTTCCATGTGAAATAAAGCTAAATTCTTATTTTCACAGTAGATATTTTAAGAATATGAATGTAACATATGATCATAATAAATTTCATCTATAGAAAAAAATCAAAATAGTGTTACTGGAACATAGTTCCTTTCAATGTTTAACATATTATCTGTATCATGTATGTGCCACAATGGCAGAGGGAAGCGACTGTGTCAAAGATCACCTGACCAAAGCCCAAAATGTTTTATTTTTAAAAAATAGCTTCATTTATGTTTTTTTATTTAATGTGCATCAGTGTTTTGCCTGCATGAATGTAAGTACACCACACGTGTATAATGCCCACAGAGACCAGAAGATGTCAGATCCCCTAGAGCTAGAGATACAGACAGTTGTTAGCCACCATGCAGAGCTGGGAATCAAACCCAGGTCCTTTGGAAGAACTTCAAGTGTTCTTAACCGCTGAGCCATCTCTGCAACCCCCCCCCAAGAGATTTTCTGTTTAGACTTTTACAGAATAAACTTTCCATGTGTGCTTTAAACAGTTATCTTTTCAGCAATTAAAAGATGTATTTAGCTTAAAAAAAAAAAAAAGGATGCAACTTCTTTGAAAAAAATTAAAGAGCTTAAATATCCTCCTTATGATCTGGTTATAAAATCATCACAAAAGTCCTACACTAAGAGGAAATATTCTGTTACTGTAATAGCAAGGCCTCAACAAATATCCCAAGTGGTGAACAAATGGAAGAACAAAGGAGCTGAGTGGGTGACAGATCTCAGACTGTATGCCATACGCAGAGACAGTGGTCCACCTTCCTGACTTAGACCTTCAAAAGCAAGAAGGGCATGGAAGCTCAGCCTCTCAACTAGACAGGAAGTCATGGGCAGAAGGCTGTCATTCTTCTGGAGCTTAGAGTCATGACGGGTGACAGCCACAGGGGGCTTCCTTTGTCCTTCAGTTCCAGCTGTCTGTTTCACATGACATCTTCACTTAGCTTTCAGACCTGATCTCCAACCTAAAGTAGCTCCCAGCCAGGATCAACCCACTGACTGCAATTATCCACACAGCACATGAGTGTTTATATTTGTTTACATACTAAACATGGCTCCCTGAAGGTGAGTCCTTAGTTTTGTTCATCAATTCAAAGTGAGCAGCCCTCCACAAAGTTTGGCACTTGTGGAATGAATTAATCCATCCACCAATTAAGCCTACAGACTCTCCTCCCCATCACCATCACACACGGAGACAGTCCCTGAGCAACTTACTAAGTAAGGACAGGTTAGAACAGGCCAATACACACCCAAAGCCCCTGATCTGAGGCCAAGGGCAGGACTAACAGGGAAAAATCAAACTAGGAGGAGTGAACAGGCTTTAGGCCAAGTCCTCAACTGGCAGCCGGCTAATAGGGGGCCTGGCCTCCCCCACTACCTTCCGGGAGTCTCCCAGCCCCTCTGGACCAGAACACAGGCCTGGTAAGTACAAGACCCCAGTCCAAGGCCAGCAAACAGAAAACTGTTCAAGGACACCAAAGATTTGCAGAAGAGCTACAGAAAACAAGGTCTGGGTAACTTTTCAAAGTATTTGCTCAAACTGGCAAAGTTGGTGCGAGCTTCTTTCACAGAGTCCAAAAACACATTTGGACCTCTTCCGTGGGGAAATGTGCTTTTTAGCAGACTTTGCTTGGCCATTTAAAAAAGTCCCCATAAGTTAGAACAAAGGTGACCCTGAGACAGGAAAACTCAGGATCTCGCGAAGAGCACAAAAACCTCATCTTCAGCCTGTATCAGAACCTGTGCACCAATCAAGGGACATGAGAGCTCATTTCCTCTCCACAAATACTTCTTCCACTTCGCCAAATTAGAGCTTCTGCCACCATCTCTTCAGAGGGGCACAGGAAGTTAGCTAAACAACTCCCTACCACACCTCAATGCAGGAGGATCTAATGGCTGCTCTCCCATTCCCCCGGGTCCAAAGAGATACCACCAGGGCCAGCACTCCCACCTCATCCCCATTTCGTCCACACCGCAAACTCCAACATACACATGCACATTCAAGACGCCTAGGTCAAAGTCACCGGCAAATCCGGGGCAAAACCTGGATTTAAACTGCTCTGACCCACTAGCTAGAGGTCTCCTGGGCACCAAACTCAGTCTGGGCCCCGGGCAGCAGGGAGCTGAAAGGAACTGCGCCAGAGAGGCTACGCTTGGTGAGTGGTAAAACGAGGGACAGGATCGGTCTCCGGACGTGGGACAGTTTAAAAGTGCCGCTCAGCTTGGGGGAGGGGGAGAGGGGTGCTGCGCCAAAGCCTGGAGAGTAAGAGACCCGGGTCCTAGGCGGCCCTGCAGTGTTAGGCACCGCGTGGGGAGCGGGCGGCCATTCTCTGACCCTCCAGCCGAGGTGGACGGGTGGGAGGTCACCCCCAGCCCCAGGACCACAGGCAGAAGGGACTCCCAGGTTCCGGCCGACTGGGGCTGCGAGCGCACAAATATACCCCGAGCCCGCCACGCCGGACGCTCGCAACCACTCACCCGGCAGCGCCGCGTCTCCTCCCAGCTACTCAATGCAAGCCCGCGGCTTCCGAAGCTGAAAACCCCCGCCTAGCCAGACCGCCCAGCTCTGGCTTCTCCCCGGATCGCCACTGGCGGGGAGCAACCTGGACTCGAGCGCGGGCGAATCTACGATTTTCAAAACTGAAGGTTCAGCCAATTCTCTCCAAGCTTGTCTGGGCGGTTACAAAGCTCTGAACCAATCAGATAACAGGAAGTACGAGACAGCTTGCCTATTGGCTTTCCTGGTTGTCAATCTGTGGGACTAAGAGGCGGGGGAAAGGAAGTATAGCTACTTTAACCCTCCTCTGCTTCCGGGAGTAGGGGAACAGTGTTCTGCGAGGAAATGACCCTGGTTAGAGACACGCGGGAGGCTTGGAACTACAAGTCCCTGCGTACACTGCGAAGGCCCGAGCGGCGTTGGGGGACACAGAGGGGTCCTTTGGGGTTACCGCTTAGACCTTCCAGTTTTCTCCTGCGTTAGGAGTGATGGCTTTTCGACCTCTGCTATTCTGGCAAAGTGAAATAGGCTGTGACTCGCACTGCCGTTTGTATTTATACACACCCCCTTCCGTCATCTCTTGAGAACTTTTATAGTTTTTCTTAGAGCTATGCTTCTCAACCGTCCCTCCCACTCAACATATATATTTGGCATTATATGAATACATTTGTTCTGGAAGGGAGGGAGCGCTGCCGCAGTCTATGGAGTTGACGTCGCTGCTAAGCACCCTTCTCAAACTGGACAGCCACACAGTATTGTCCCTGTGGAAAAACTGCTTCAGGCAAGTCTGTGGGCTGAGGGGTTGTCATCATCTGTAAAGTAAAACACTACAATCCCGAAAACATTTACTCATCCCCGTCTTTACAGAAGAGGTGGGAACTATAAACGTCCATTAGCAAAAAATAAGAATTTTTTATTTCTTTTTTTAAAGAGTCTCGGTATCCAGGCTGTCCTGTAACTACAGATCCTCCTGTTGCACCCTTCTGGATTCTGGAATTAAGGGTAGCCGTACCCACAATCTACGAATAAGTTTATTGTTTTATTTATATGCGGGTTTTTTTTAAAGGGGGTGGGGGTGAATCTTGGGGCTGGAGAGATGTCTCAATTGCTAAGAGCACTGACTGCTCTTGCAGAGGACCCAGGTTCAATTCTCAGGACCCACATGGTGGCTAACAACTGTTTGTGACTCCAGTTCCAGGAGATCCGACGCCCTCTTCTGACCTTCGTGGGCATTGCATCACATGGATGAACAGACACATGCCAGCAATACACTCATCATATTTAAAATAGTAATAAAATATTTTTAAAAGGAAATCCTATCATGCTATAATATTGTCAAACCTTGAGAACATTTTGCTTACTAAGACATGACTAGTGTGACCATCTGCTGGCATCTACATGTCAGTGGCTTAACTTTATTCTGATTTGACTCTTGATAGAATGCACTCGGTTCTAAATTCCAAATTATCCTTTCACCCAGGAACAATTAACACACTTTCCCTCCAAATTCTTTGTGGACCTTCAAGTCTGATCTCCCTCAGAAGTAGTCTGCATTTACTAAGATAGCCTCTGAATGAGTGTCAAAGATGCCATGGTGTTAAAAACAAACTGAAGGGCATGAACTTGGAAGGAAAATACCTGAACCACACCTAAGTCCTGTCTACTATACCTAGCCCTAGAGCCTGAGGTTAAGTCCTGCTCTGCCCCATCCAGCCCTAGAGCCTGGATCTGTCCTGAACTCTAGCCTAATGGGGCTCAGCCTAGGATAGGAAGAGCTGAAACCTTATGACTGAGCTAGCATCTCCTGAATGCCCAGTAGGCAGACCCGATCTGGGCATTATTCTGTTTGTTATGTCCTCACATTTTATCTACATTTTATCAGGTGAGAAGAGATATCATATACCATGTGTCAAGATGCTATAACTAGATGTAATAGAGAAATAGAATCAAACTTCATGTCTCCAAAGGAAGACATGTCTAAGGAACCAGGAAAGATAAGGGTGAAAAAGGATTTACTTAACTGCTTCCTAATAATAGAAACCCTCTCATCTTTTTAATGAAGAATAGACCTTTGGGTTTTATTGTAACTACCAGCCAACTATATCCAAAACCAACAACTTCTCTTACTAAACCAGCTGTCACTCAATTCTACTTTAAAATGGGGAGAGGTGTAGAGCATAACCTCCAAATATGCTACATTGGTCTGATGATTACTTCAAACTCAAGGGAACTATGGTTGTACAAGAGAAGCTTTCTCTGAATATCCTATGATCAAAAGTAGATCCTCCAGTTATAACCCCAATATTATGAAAACCCTCCATAGAATCTCTGTGTCTCTGGGGCCATTAGATGCCATTGGAGGAGACTAAAAGTTTCCATCTGATCCAGCTTTTTTTTTTTTTTTTGGTATTTTTGAGACAGGGTCTCCCTGTAGTCCCAGCTGTCCTGGAGCTCACTCTGTAGACCAGGCCGACCTTGAACTCACAAAGATCCGACTGCCTCTGCCTCCCGAGTGCTGTGATCCAGCTATTATTACCTATTCAATTAAGACCCCATTCATCTTTCTGTAATTCCATAACTCACACTTCCTAGGTTGCCTACATAGACCTGGTCCCCTCACCCTTTTTTTTTTTTCTGTAATTCCGTAACTCACACTTCGTAGGTTGCCTACATAGACCTTGTCCCCTTACCCTTTCTTGTGTTTTATTTATGTATGTATCTATATGAGTGTATGTGCACATGTGTGCAGTTGCCCATAGAAGCCAAAAGAGGGCATCACATATCAGATCCCCTGGAGCTGGAGTTAAAGACAGTTGTGAGCCACCTGACATGGGAGCTGGGATCTGAAATTCAAGTCCTCTAAAAGAGCAGTAGGGACTCTTTTTTTTTTTTTTTTTTTTGGTCTTTTTGAGACAGGGTCTCCCTATATCCCTAGCTGGCCTGGAGCTCACTATGTAGACCAGGCTGGCCTTGAACTCATAGAGATCTGCCTGCCTCTGCCTCTGCCTCCCGACTGCTATAATTAAAGGCATGTACCACCACGCATGCCTGGCTGAGCAGTAAGGACTCTTAACCACTGAGCCATCTCTCCAGCCCATCCCCTCTCTCTTATCAAAAGGATATATTAACCTTTAGGTCACACTTGATTTGGGGATATTCACTCTTCTGTCATATAATGGCCCATATACAATAATATATAATATCTATATTACATAAAGTTTATATTCTCATTATCAAACTTGCAGAAGGCAGGAAGGGGAAGGTCCCTACAGGATATTAGAGGAAGATTCCTGAAATTTAGATCCCCAATACCATATAAAGCAGGAGAGGTGGTACATACCTGGAAGGCCAGCACTCAGGATCTGGAGGCAGGAGGATAATGAAGTCAAAGCCAGCCTCAGCAATGTAGTGAGTTTGGGGCACCAGCCTGTGTTTTTTGATGCCCTGTCTTAAAAAAATCAAAAGAAAGGCTGGAAATATATCTCAGTGGTTGGTAGAGCACTTGCCTAACATGAGTGAAGCCCTAGTTCAGTTCCTAGAATAAAATTAAAATAGATCCAGTTGTGTTCAACTTGGAGTAACTGTAGAACCCAGGAAACTAAAAAGGAGCCATAGAGGGCTTGGCGGTGAAGAACACTGGCTGTTCTTACAGAAGACCCAGGTTCAAATCTAAGCACCCACGTGGGAACTAACAACTGTCTATAACTCCAATTCTGGGGAACGCATTGCCCTTTTCTGTTCTCCTTGGGCATTGCATGACACAGGTGCGCTTACATACATGCAGGCAATACCTGCACACACATAAAATGAAAATAATAAATAAAAAGGGGCCATTGAAGGGTAAGGGGGGAATAAAGATCTGAGGAAGAGTGAATAGTGGAGCATGGGTGGTGGGAGGCAGGACGGGGGAATGAGAAACAATGGGGGGAGATTTAAGTGAGAAGGGGATGTGCAGGTAAGACAGAGGAGAGGCGGGAAGAATAACTAACACTAAGGATGTTCAAAAAGCCATAAGGAAACCTACTATTTTATAAGCTTACAAAAAAATAGATTTTTTTTTAAGTTCGAATGAAGGTACCCTCCCTAGGATAATGGTCCTCCTAGAACTATTAAACTAATATCCCAGTACCAGGTGTGGCACATGTCCCTTCAAGTTGCTTATGGAGAGGGGGGTCCCAAAGACGCCCCAAAACAATACAGGCCATTGCTATTGCTCTTGGCCCCTGTCATGATTTCATTTGTTTTGCTAAGATAAGATGCTCTGAGAAAAATCGACTTATTGGAGAAAGGACTTATTTTAGCTCCACTATAAGGCTACGGTCCATCCTCCCGGGGGAGTCAAGACAGCGGGACCTTAAAGCAGCTAGTGGAGTCCTCAGTCAAGAGCAGAGAGAGAACAAATGCAGGCATTGTGCTTAGCTCACTTTCTCCCTTTTTATACAGTCCAGGACCCCACCCTAGGGTGGGAATGGACTCCCCACATCAATTATGTAGTCAAGACAATCTCCCACAGACATGTCCAAAAAGCCAACCAAATCTAGACAATTTATCATTGAACCCTCCCCTTCCCAAGTAATTATAGATTCTGTTAAGTCATCAGAGAACTAACCATCAAAATTGCCCACCAGAGCTCAATGGTAAGGCTCCATTGCTAAAGATGCCACAGTCTTTGAGAAATCCAGCTGGAAGGTTTCTCCCTGCCGGTTAGTTTTCATAGTACCAAGGGGTGCTAACGCAGGCTTCTGGGGAAGAAAAGACATCCACAGTCTTAGTCAACTGTGACCCCTACAAGCTATGATAATGACCCACCTGGCAAGCTGGAGCTACAGGTAGACCCTGTCTCAAAAAAAGGGGCTGGAGAGATGGCCTAGCCGTTAAGAGTGCCGACCACTCTTGCAGAGGATCCGGGTTTGATCCCCAGCATCCACATGGCAGCCGATAACCTTCTGAAACTCCAATTCCAGGAGAACTCCAGTTCCAGGGGAATCAGACACCCTCTTCTGACTGCAGCATTGCACGACACGGGTACACAAACCTACATGCAGACAGTACATTCATACACATACAGAAATTTAAAAAAAAAGACCAAAACAAACAAAAATTCAGGCCACTCTGAATGGCATATTTCCACTGTGGAAAGAGTACATGCTGTGCTAGATAGCTTTCATTGTCAACTTGATATACCTGGTTAGAGGGAACCTCAAACTAAGGAATTGTCTGCATTGGATTGGCCTATGGCCATGTTTCTGGGGCATGTTTCTTGACTGTTGAGTGATATGGGAGGATGCAACCTACTGTGGGCAGTGCCACCCCTAGGCAAGTGGTCGGTCCTGTATAGTCGGCTGAGCACTGGCCAGGTGAATAAGTCAGTAAGCAGCATTCCTCCACAGTCTATGCCCCTGGTTCCTGCCCTGAGTTCCTACCTTGACTTCCCTTGATGATGGACTGTGCTTATAAGCCAAATAAACACCTTCCTCCCTAAGTTGCTTTTGGTCAGAGTGTTTTTTATCACAGCAATGGAAAGCTAACTACAACACATGCTTTTCAAAAATTAAGCCTTGGGCTGGAGTGATGGCACAGCCATTAAACGCTAAGGCTAACAGCCAAAACACCAAAAATGAAGTCTCTCCCTGGCTCTGTGGAAAGCTAGGCACTTACTTTGGTAAGTGCCAATTTGCAAACCCAGATGGCTAGACAGAGAAAACTTTGAAAATTCAAATATAGCTCATTATGATTCACACTTCCTACAGCCCCAGCTTCCTAACATCCTCTAGAACCAGCCTCTCTGAGCTCTTAAAACCCTGCTCACCCTCCAGATAGCTAAGTGAAGCTCAGACTCATTTTAAACTCTCGCCCCAATTGTCACTGTCACCTGCATAAAGTCATCTTTCCCTGTCTAACATTAGTGAAAGCTTGCTTTGATGTTCTTTTTTTGACAGTATCAAAAAGCTAAATATTGACCATTTTACATGATTCAACCTAGAACCTATTCTATTCTACATATAATACATGAAAAATTTAAAGATTTCTTTTTATTATTTTTTAATTATGTGCATATGTGGTGGTATGGGCACATGAATGTGTCAGATCCTGCTAGAGCTGGAGAGACAGGCAGTTATGACCCATCTGATGTGGATGCTGGGAACCAAACTCAGTCATCTGTGGGACATCCTCTTAACCCCTGACCCATCTCTCCAGCCCAAAGAAATGAATTTCATACATATGATATCAAGGCTATGGATGATGTCTATAATGCATCAAGTCCTGGTTTCTGTCCCCAGCAACATATAAAATGGTATTGGTGACACACACCCCTAATCCCAAGACTCAGGCTGTAGACACAGGAGGATCAAGAGTTCAAAGTCGCCGGGCGTGGTGGCGCATGCCTTTAATCCTACCACTTGGGAGGCAGAGGCAGGCGGATCTTTGTGAGTTCAAGGCCAGCCTGGTCTACAGAGTGAGTTCCAGGACAGCTGGGGCTACAGAGAGACCCTGTCTCGAAAAGACCGAAAAAAAAAAAAAAAAGTTCAAAGACATCCCTGGCTACATAGAGTTTGAGGATAGCCTACACTACCACTACATGAGACTGTCTCAAAAAATTGTACATTTGTATTGCAAAATATATAGAACACATGTAAAATAGAATATATAGAATACACAGAACAGTTATACAACTTACTAGTTTTGCAGAAACACTCTTGGAAACCCGCCACCCAAATGAGTACATAAATCGTTACCAGGTTTCCCAGCTGTCACTTCTACCCTCTCATTCACTGCCTTCTCCAAAGTAACATCTTAGAAAAAAACAGAGGTCAGGGATTCAGTTAGGTGGTGCGGTCCTTAACAAGTGCAAGGCCCTGGGTTAGGTCCCCGGCACTGAAAAAGATTAAAAGTGGTCACTTGGCACCAATAATCTAGTATTATGCGTCCCTAAACATGTAACTTGGTTTTTAGTAATTCTGTGTTATAATGTAGTCAGTTCTGAAATTCACCCACGCTGCTTTGTGTGGCTGGAGTCTTCGTTGATTCCTGTTCCCGTTCCCGATGCTCCAACTTAAGAATTTCATGCAGTTGTGTCCAGTTAACTGTTGATGGCATTTGGGATTTAGTTTACTATCATGAATAATACTGCTACAAACATTTTTTCCCCAAACATTTTAACCCACTTAACAGCTCTTGAAAAAAAAAGTATTAGCAGGGCATGGTGGTGCACGCCTTTAATCCCAGCACTAGGGAGGCAGAGGCAGAGGCAGGCAGATCTCTGTGAGTTCCAGGCCATCTGAGGTTACAAGGAGACCCTGTCTCAAAAAAAAGACCAAAAAAGAAACATTATACATTTTTACGGATAACAAAATCAACTAAGAAAGGTCAGTTTCAGCCAGGCGTGGTGGTGCACGCCTTTAATCCTAGCACTTGGGAGGCAGAGGCAGGCAGAGCTTTGTGAGTTCAAGGCCAGCCTGGTTTACAGAGTGAGTTCCAGGACAGCTGGGACTACAGGGAGACCCTGTCTCGAAAAGACCAAAAAAGAAAAGAAAGGTCAGTTTCTTTTTTCTTTTAGAAAAGTCAGTTTCTACCAGTTCCAGGGGAATCCAACACCCTCTTCTGACCTCCATGGCACTGCACGACATGGGTGCACAAACCTACATGCAGACAGTACATTCATACATATAAATAAAAATTAAATTAAATTTAAAAAAAGGAAAGTCAGTTTCTAGCCAGGCGTGGTGGCACACACCTTTAATCCTAGCACTTGAGAGGCAGAGGTGGGTGGATCTCTGTGAGTTCAAGGCCAGCCTGGTCCACATAGCAAGCTCCAGGCCAGCTGGAACTAAAGGGAGACCTGTCTCAAAAAGACAAACAAACAAACAAAAAAGAAGTGTCAGTTTCTATAAGACTATGATGCTATCCATATGGAGATAATCTCTCTCTCTCTCTCTCCCTCTCTCTCTCTTTCTCCCTCCTGTTTCTCCTTCTCTTCCCCCTCTCTTTTTCTCTCTTCTTCTAAATTTTACAGATAACTTTCATTTATTTTTTTATTTTTTTATTTTTTTTCTTTTTAGGCAAGGTCTCTCCCTGTAGCCTCAACTGGCCAGGAACTAGATATGTAGACCAAGATGGCTTCAGTCTCACAGAGATCCACCTGCCTCTGCATCCAAGTGCTGGAATTAAATGCACATGCCATCAAGTCTGGCCTGTAGTTAATTTTTATTTATGGCAAGTTATGCTCACTCTATGATAACAGGAATAATATAACTTTTTATTTAAAAGTAAAGAGGAAGCTCCAGAGATGGCTCAGTGGTTAAGAGCCCTAGTTGCTCTTGCACAGGACCTGGGTTCGATTCCCAGCACCCACACGGTGGCTAACAACCATCTGTAACTCCAGTTCCAGGGGATGGAAACCCTATTCTGGTCTCTGTATTTATAAGGTGCACTTATGTAGGAAAAACACTTGTACACATAAAACAAAAATAAATAAAATTTGAAAAATAAAAATAGTATCACTGAGCATGATGCTGCAAAACTTTGATCTGAGGCCTAGGGAGGCAGAAGCAGGCAGATCTCTGTGACTTTGAGGCCAGCCTGGTCTACATAATGAGTTTCAAGCCAACCAGGACTCCATAGTGAGACTTTGTCTCAAACAAACAAAAAGAGTATTATTGTTTGCCTAATAACGAAAATATATTAGACAGATAGGTAGATAATGATAGATAGATAGATGATAGATAGATAGATAGATAGATAGATGATAGATAGATGATGATAGATAGATAGATGATAGATAGATGATGATGATAGATAGATAGATAGATAGATACATAGATACATAGATACATAGATAGATGATAGATTTGTTAGAGGGGAGAGGCAAATTCTAACTGTAGGCTCAACTCTGAAACATGCATTTTACCTCCTGAAAAGGTTTCAAAGTCTTCCTCTGGAGACAGCATTAGAGAAGGAATTTCTAAAGTTTAGTCTTCCTCTGGAGACAGCATTTGAGAAGGAATTTCTAAAGTTTCCAGGGTGCCCATGAAGCCAGATGGGCCACCATATGCCAGGGACTGGTTCTCCATGATTTCTTGTAGTGAAATCAATTTTGTCGAGATATAAATATATGTGTGTGTGTGTGTGTGTGTGTGTATGTGTGTGTGTGTGTGTCTTTTTTTTTTTTTTTTTTTTTTTTTTTTTTTTTTTGTCTTTTTGAGACAGGGTCTCCCTGTAACTCCAGCTGTCCTGGAACTCACTATGTAGACCAGGCTGGCCTTGAATTCACAGAGGTCCACCTACCTCCGCCTCCTGAGTGCTGGGATTAAAAGTGTATGCCACCACACTCAGCCTATTTGAGTGTCTTTTAAAATGTACAGCTCCAAGCCAGGCGTGGTGGTGCACACACTCGGGAGGCAGAGGCAGGTAGATCTCTTTGTGAGTTCAAGGCTAGCCTGGTCTACATAGTGAGTTTCAGGACAGCTGAGACTACAGGGAGACTCTCTCAAAAAGACTAAAAAAAAAAGGTACAGTTCCATGAATCTGCGCAAAGGTCTGCACCCCTGCAATTAACACTGCAAAAAGCATGTAAAACACTTTACTGCATCAGAAATTTTCCACCTGTAGCTCTGTAATCAAATATCCCATACGTGGGACGGCAGCCCTGGGTTCTAGCTGCATTGCGCAGGTGTGCCCGCTGCCACCATGAGCTGATCTGCTCACCCGCACATCCCTTCCTTCACCAGCTTCACAGGAGTAACGTATGATGTAAAGGGTCTGGATTGGCCGCTAGGAAGTGATGTCACACTGCCTATATAAATAATGCGTTGCATTTGAATAAACCGGAATTGCACTTGGAATCACTCTGCCATGTGTCCCCGGGCTGTTCCTGAAGTGATCATGTGTGTGTCCTCTCCACAGCCTGTTTCCACGTGGACATGGGATTAATAGCTCCCTCTACCTATACCCATACAAAATAGAAACAGAATATACTGTTCTTTGTCTCACATCTTTTGATAAGCATTGTTTTTGAGATTTATCCATATGTGGGTTGTATAAATATTTCACAATTTAGTAATAGTGGACAATTAATTGGATAATATATTCACTGTGTAAGATTTTTCTGACTAAATCTTCTACGAGTATTCCTTAGATAAGGTGGTGTGTGTGTGTGTGTGTGTGTGTGTGTGTGTGTGTGTGTGTGTGTGATGTCTCTTCGACAGATTAGGAACAAAATGACAAGGTATCACACCCCTGTGTGTGTTTAACTTCATGAGATAAGGCGAGCTGGACAGTTTTCAAGGGTTGTGGTATGTCAAAACCCACTAGCTGGATAGAAAAATCCCTTTCATTTCACATGTCCCCTACTTCCCAAGGAACCTTCACACAGATTTCTTCCCCTGTCCCAAAAATTCCAGAAACTTCTGCTGCCCCAGTTCTGATAATCTATCTATTCAGCTCAGACTTCAGCTCACTCCACCATGCACCTGCAGCAGATAAGGCGACCCGCTTCTTTCAGAGACTGCTTCCCTTTCCAGGGCCCAGTCCCTGAAATGAGTTGCCTGCTTTGGGGGTGGGTCCAATTTTACTGTTGCTTTGGTGGGAAGTGGGAGCTCTGAGTCAGTTACTTCATATAGCTGATTACAGATGCTCCAGAGTGGTGTCTCGTTTGGAAGCCTAGATATTCAAGTCTCAAAAGCTTCCATGTGACACTGGTGGCTGAGAGACTCATTTATGTTACTGAAAACATGTGCAAGAAGATGGTTGATAAAAGCGTGCTATCAGCTTGCAGTGGGGGGTCAAGCTCCTGTGTGTGCCATCCATGCAGTCTCCTTCCAGAGTTTTCTTCTGTCCTGTGTTCCCACCATGATACACTGCCTCTATAGAGTCCTCAAACTATAGGACCAACAAAGCGTGGACTGGAACCTCTGAAACTCTGACCAACCCGACCATCTTCGGTATCATAGTAACAGAATGCTGACTAATGCAAATTCAGCACTCTTTTTCATCCTAGCCAAAGGAGACGGTGCCCAAGCAATACCACTGTAAGGTGAGTCCCTGGACTGTTTTCCTTCAATTAATTGGCCCACAATCCTCCCAGTTTGAAATTTCTCAATCATTGAATATGCTAACATAAAAATAACTCAGATTTAAAAGAAAAACAGAGCTGGGCATGGTGGTGCATGCCTTTAATCCCAGCACTCAGGAAACAGAGGTAGTCAGATCTCCGTGGGTTCCAGGCCAGCCTGGTCTACATAATAAGTTCTAGGCCAGCTAGGGCTACAAGGAGACCTTGTCAAAAAAAGAAAAGAAATAGCCAAATATGAGTGGCTGTGGTCCATGGTTTTGAGTTACTCTGAATGACACATTCCTTCATGAACTTTTAGAGTCAGAGACGATAAGAAAGTATTAAGTGAGTATATTTGCCAGCCTCACTGGTGGAAATTCAGGCCAGGGGCATGGGCAGCCAGCCAGGGAAATATCTGCTGTAAGTTCCCAGTGTTATAACTTTGGTTGCATCAGTGTTGAAAGGTCCGATGCTCTTTACACAGCAAACACAGTTTCTGTAGGTGGGAATTTAAATCAAAGTCGCAAGATGGCGTATGGACTGGTGGCACAAGCACTTAGATGGGATGGCTACAAGTCTGAGGCCAGTCTGCACTCCGTGGTAAGACTTGTCTCTAGGATAAATAAACAAGGGTCTGGGAGATGTTCAGTGTGTAAAGTGCTTGCAGCACAGCCACTAGGGCCCAGGTAGAAGCCAGGCCCAGTGGTGTGCATTTGTGACAGAAGTGCTGAGGAATGGGAGACTGGAGGCAAGGGCAGAGATTGAGTTCCCTCACTGGCCAGCCTGGGCTAACCTATGAGCTCACCCTGTCTCGAAAAATAAGGAGGAGAGCAATTGAAGAAGACATGGGATGTCACCTCTGTCTTCCACGCACATGCGTGTACACATACGTACAACACACACACAAAGTCTCCCAGGTAATCATAATAAAAGTTATTTCAGGGGACTGGAGAGATGGCCTAGTGGTAAAAGCGCCGACTGCTCTTACAGAGGACCTGGGTTCAATTCCCAGCACCCACATGGCAGCTAAGAACCATCTTTAAGCCAGGCATGGTGGTGCATGCCTTTAATCCTATCACACGGGAGGCAGAGGCAGGCAGATCCCTGTGAGTTCAAGGCCAACCCAGTCTACAGAGTGAGTTCTAGGTCAACTACGGTTATAGGGAGACCCTGTCTCAAAAAAATTTTTATTTCATAAAAATAGCTAATAGTCTCCTCTTCTGGGATATTTGGAGGGTCTGTTTCATCAGATAAGGAAACTTTAAATTAAGTCCTTCCCTTAATATGCAGTCCCCAATTGCTCTCATATTGCAATATTCACCATGAAAAATGCCATGTTGGGAAGCAGTGTTTCCTGACCTCCTGCACTTTATTGCCCTGCACAGAAAGACTGCACTGGGGAGTCTAAGGAAACAGTGGTGTGACATAATGAATGGGTGCCAGGTGTGTGACCGAGGGGCCAGTGTCCCCACCTCAAAATGAAGGAGCTGGAACAGATGACCTCTGGGGGTCCCTCCTCCCAAGACTAATTCTTTCATTGCCAGAGAAATTGGATTTCAGTTTCTGAATTGAAAGATGAGCCCCAAGCTGTGGCTCCTCTAGGGGGCAGTAATTTTCTGTCCTTTAAACAGCAGGAAACAGATTATGTCTGTGGGAGGGATAAGGAACCTCATTGTGGCTTTCCCCACCACACCAGGCTCCTCTGCAACAAAACCTTCTAAGATATAGCCATCAGGGGCCCTGAGAAAAACTGGGTGTTCCGTGGTTACCTCAGCCTGACTGTTCCCAGACTACACCCTTTATGGACCTCTAATATGGTCAAATTGATTATCATTGACTGGTTCAGTGACTGACCCCCCCCCCCCAATTGAAACAGACACTTTGTAACAGAGAATACAGCTCAGGAGGGTGACTGGCCAGCTTGGAGTCCTTGAACATTAGTAACAAGCCTGGAAACAGACCTTAGCAATACAAGAGGTGACTTCTGAAGTTCCTTCAGGCTAACAGTACAGAATCTGTCTTGATTACTACTCCTGGGCTTTCTGCTCCTCTTTGGTGGCTCTAATATGCTGCTAAGTGACCTCGTGACTACAAGACCTGAATTATCAAAGCCCCCATGAGAATAAGATTAAATTAAATTTGCTGAAATACAAGATCTTAGTTGAATGGAAGGTAAATCTCTTGAAACTTTGGTTCTATGAACATTTGAATTTCATAGAGCAGAAAAGTTATTAAAATGTTAGTTCTGGCCAGGCGTTGTGGCACATGCTTTTAATCCCAGCACTCTGGAGGCAGAGGCAGGTGTATCTCTGTGAGTTCAAGGCCAGCCTGGTCTACATAGCGAGCTCCAGGCCAGCTGAGGACTAAAAGGAGACCCTGACTCACTCAAAAAAGACCAAAAAAAAAAAAGTTAGATCAATATTTTTGGTAATTTTGTTTTGTTTTCACTCTTTGGTTTTTGGTTATTGGTTTTGTTTTTTTGTTTTGTGACAGGGTCTTCATGTAACCCCCAACTGACCTCAAACTCACTACATAGCCTTAAATTACTGATCCTCCTACCTCTACCTCCCAAATGCTGGGACCCCACCCAGTTCCATATTTCAATAATTTTTACAGAATGAATATGTATCCTTTTCATTTTAAACCTATAATTTGTCATTGTCTTGTCATTAATTTTTTATTTATTTTATTGTTGTGTGTATGAGTGTTTTGCCTGCGTGTAGGTAAATCCGACACATGCACGCAATGCCTCTGGAGGCCAGAACTGGGCATTGGATCCCCTGGAAATGGAGTTACAGATAGTTATGAGCTGCCATCTGGGTGCTGGGACCCAAACCCAGGTCCTCCGGCAGAGCAGCCAGTCCCTTAATTGCTGAGTCATCTCTCCAGCCCTGTCTTACCATTTTCAAAGTGGTGTTTCTTGGATATACAGAAAAGGCTGGGCATCAGCCTAGATAAGCACTTGACAACCTTGACTGCTGAACAGCCCTTCAAGATTCCTTCTCAGTGCCATGCCTTTGAAAAAGAACAGTTTTTGACAAAAAGTTTTCATATCTATCTGTATCCCCCCCTTTTTTTTTAGGTTTTTGTTTTTTGACCCATGAGTCTCCAGAAGGCAGTTGTATTATACATACCTATAGGGTGGAATCAAGGCGCAGATTTCATCAAATTCACCCATGCTGTTTTGGGTGATTGTGTGTGATTAACTTGGGAAGCAAACTTAATTTTTAAGTTAAATCATCCTATAGGTGAAAAAGAATGCTGCAAGGTGATACTGTACAACAGAAAAACTATAGAGAACATTTGTATGTGCCAATCCCAAAGTTATTGTTATACAGATTTTAAGTAAAACAAATGTAGACAACAGCAATTTATATCTCCATTTAACTCAGATGCATTACCATTTTTATCAGAGCCTTTAAACCAATGTTGTTTAATATATACATATTTACTTTTACTAAGTCCTAAAATACCATGTAACCTATAGACAGTGTCTGGGCAAAACTGGATGCTTGTTGAACTCACATCAATTAAATATGCATTAATCGAATATACACCCGTGTCCCTCTCCCGCCCCACCCACCCTTCCCGATTCACCATTTCAGTCAGTTTTCTGATGAAATCTTTCTGTTGTTGTTCTTTTAATATGCATCCCTCTCAACAAGAAATACTTATAACTGGGTTATTGGCACTAGCATCCACATATGAGGGACAAGCAAGTTGTTGTTTTGTTTTTTCTGGGACTCGTGTTACTTCACTTAACATGATGTCTTCTATCGCATCCATTTACCTGCAAAGTTCATGATGTTGTCCTCTTTTACTGATGCATAGAACTCCATTGTGTACAGGTACCACATTTTCTCTATCCACTTGTCCGTTGCGGGCACCTGGGTCTGGTTCAGCTTTTTGCTATTGTGAACATAGCTGCAATAAACATAGCTGTCATGTATCTCGCAGTAAGATGAGTCTTGTCAAAAAACCTTGCATTCAAAAATCTTAAACTAACTATGGGAAAAGATTGTTGTTCCTAACAGGTCAAAATGTCACCAACTTAAACTGAGAAACAAAAGATACAGCTTGCATTGAGTAGGATGTACCAGAAAGTGCCAGCAGAAAAGGGTGGCCCGCTGAACATGAAAGGAAGAAAAGCTCAGATTGCACAAACATCAAACCCCTCGGTGGATCTTACTTGTAACAATTATTTATAATGAGTCCTAATGAAATACCTTCAGGTGCCACACAGTTTTAATTTTGAGAGACTTTCTTATACCCCTCCCCCCATAAACAAGGAGAAATATGATGATGATGAGGTCGTTTTCCAACTGTAAATTGGAGCAAACTGTTATAGAGGGTAATCTCTTTTTTTTTTTTTATTAATTTTATTTATTTCTGTATGTGTAACGAATGTAGTGCTGCATGCAAGTCTGTGCACCCGTGTCTGCAATGCCGCGGAGGTCAGAAGTGGGCTGTCGGATTCCCCGGGAGCTGGAGTTCTCCTGGAGTTGGATGTTTCAGACGGTTCCAGCCGCCATGTGGGTGCTGGGGACGACCCGGGTCCTCTGCAAGAGCGGTCGCGCTCTAACCGCTAGGCCATCCTCTCCAGCCCCCAAGAGAGGTAATCTCTTATAAAACCAGTAAAACTGCCTTCTTTAGTTGACTAATAAACATAGGAAACTTGAAAAAAAAGATTATCCTCTTTCAGAACCAAGATATAATAACTAAAGTCTCCTTAAGCTATGCACTTAAG
The DNA here is from genome assembly GCA_009823505.1 of Rhizomys pruinosus. NCBI lineage: Eukaryota > Metazoa > Chordata > Mammalia > Rodentia > Spalacidae > Rhizomys > Rhizomys pruinosus. The sequence goes on from VZQC01014891.1 coordinate 2,484,258, forward strand.
CAGCTCTGACATCAGCAATGGATTATTCACCAAGGAGATGTTGGCCAGGGGATCCAAGCCCCACAAAAAGTAAAGGCACTTGCCTCTAAACTGGGATACTGCAAGAAGAGAGGGATAAGGCCATGCTGCCAAAGACCTGACATTAACATGGAAAGATGTATTGAGACCACACATGCAATGTACAGATGGTCTCGGGAATGCCAGAGAGTGTTACCAAAGGCCACTAACCAATAAAGCAAATATATAGGTCTCCTTGAGTTAAGCAAGACTCCCCGTCAGCACCAACTAAACCTCACCTGCCAGAAATACTTTGCAGCAGAGGAAGCCATATGCCTGAATATCCCAATTCTAATTGCGAGTAGCTCTCTCCCTTGGAGGAATAACCCACGCTGAGCCACAAGCTTACACCCTCTAAGGTTAGGAATGTATAAAAGCCACCAGTAAGACCTTGTCATATTTTACAGAAAAAATGTAATTCCTCTTGGATTAACATACATCCAAACTATCTTGTCTATACCAAAGTAACCTACCATAACAATTAGTACTGTTTAAATACCTATATATCTAATTGCTTCGTGCTTAATTAGTAGGATCGAAAGGTTATTCCTGGACAAACTGTCAGCCCAGAAAGGAAACAGCCAGAATTGACCAGAGTCCAAGACAACAGCTCCAGAGAAAGTAGACATTTTGCTTCTCATCCACCTGTGCCCCTTTTCTAAGCTAGGGACAATCTGATCTGCGGAAGAGGGGGCATGGTAGAAGTAAGGGCTCGATTGGGGTGAATGGTGAAACTACAGCAATATAGTTTGGACACTCGTTTGTTCAACTTTGATTGAACATACAAGCGCCCCCTGCTGGATGGGGACCCATGGGCTTATGGGTTTGGGCACAGCTACTTGCAAATTGGTTTTTACATGAAGGATGCTGTACTCATAAATTATCACTTATGGTTAAAAAAAAAAAAACAGAGAAGATGCAGGACAGTTTATGGCAGAATACATGAACTGGGATGGGGTGGGGTGGGTGGGGGGAAGGGAAAGGGAAATATGCCTGAACTGAATTGGAAAATGATGTATGAAATACACAAAGCATCAATTAAAAAATGAAAATTAAAAAAAATAAAAAGAATGAATAGAATGTCCCCATGGAATCGGTGGTATCTGTGCTCAGAAAGAGTGCAAGTTAGAATATGAAGATTTCAAAGAATGTTTTCTTTGGCTCAAAACGAAGGACCTATCTGAAAAATCTGGAAGCAGTGAGATAAGCTCATCAAAGAGGGGAAATACACCCCTCTACCTCAACACTTGGGCAAGGAGGAGCCCAGGCCCTGAGCAAAATAGCTGCTGGTGGCTAGAGGCTGCTTTTCATGTTTCCACTGGAAAGAATGTTCAGTGAAAATGTCAGCAAACTGTGTGAAAATAAAGGATTCTCTATCTTAAAAAAAAAAAAAAAAAAAGCAGAGAAGCACACAGCCTAGGTTTCTTTTCTTTTCTTTTGACCTGCACTAAATATTTAAGTAAAATCAAAGGGAATTAAAAATGTAAAAAGGCACATCTTCAAAATTCTTATACACAACCACCTGGTAAGATTAGAATACAAAAAGATTTCATAAGATTCCAAATCTATAAACCATAAGGAAAAGAAGGACACATTTAGTTTTGAAATATGAAAAATCCTTGCTTCAAAAAACATCATAGACTCCCTCTGACAAAACAGGGCACAAGAGAAAGGACTTGATGAAGAGGCTGGTTTCTTGGCATACCCTTGTTTTCTTCTAGAGACTATGGTTGACCAGTAGTACTGACCCTGACAAAATACACATATAAAATATAGTGTATTTACTTAGTGGGGGGGCACATGTTCCATGTTGCATGAGTGGAGATGAGGAGACAACTTTGTTGTTACAGGTAGGTCTGTCCTACCTGTATGTGGGTTCCTGAGAACCTGTAGCTTACACTACACATTGAGCTGTCTTGTCAGCCCAACCTTATTTGTGTTTAGCTGATCAGCCTGCACAAATGTCACTGCCTACTCCTAGAAGAACCAGATACCTCACTGTGTGGATTTTTCTTCTGTTTCATTAGCATATGTTAACTATACATAATAATGGGTTTCTTATAACAGTTTCATGTATGTATAGGTACACATATAACATACTGTTACCCCCTCGTTTCCGTCCCACTCTTGCCAATCCTCATCCTCTTCTCAACTAGCCTCCTTCTACTTTTATGTCTGTGTGTGTGTGTGTGTGTGTGAGAGAGAGAGAGAGAGAGAGAGAGAGAGAGAGAGAGAGAGAGAGACCCAGTGAGTTTCATTAAGGTTGTTTCCAGGCACATGGATGGAGGTTTGTTCACGGAAGCATGAACGCCTTACCAGTGGCTATAGCACTGAAGAAAATGTCTCTCTCAGCCTAGTGTGGTGGCACAAGACTTTAATCCCAGCACTTGGGAGGCAGAAGCAAAGGGACCTCTGTGAGTTGGTCTGCATAGTGAGTTCCAGCCCAACTAGCGCTACATAGTAAGTGAGACGTATCTCAAGACAAAAGCAAAACAAAACAAAAGTCTCTCCTTTCCCCATCAAGCATCAACTGCATAAAATCCTCAGGGAAAGGTAGAGCCCCACGAGGCCCTCCCCTTCTGTGACAGGGTGTGGGGACGGGCCCAGTCTTGTGCAGGGAGTCACACCTGCTGTGAGTTCAAGAGTGCAGTGGTCACACGATGCCTGGAAGTCAGCGCTCCCCACCACTCTCCAGTCCCTTCCTCTGGCTCTTACATTCTTTTCTCCTCTTCTTCAGAAACAGTCCTTGGGCCTTGTAGGCGGTGATGCATATGTCCCATTTACGGCTGGACATTCATCAGTCATTTGTTGTCAGTTCTTTGTCCAGTTATGAGTCTCTACAGTCACCACTGACCACTGTAAAATGGATGCTCTCTGACCAAAGCTGACAGTAGCAGTCTTCTAAGGGCATAAACACAAGTAAGAACTCAGGGGGTGGGGGAAGGGTATTAGGCAGAAGTCTTCAGCTTTTCAAAAGGGCGGAAGATTCCAGAGTTTTCTGTGATGGCCTGCTGTTCCATGAGCAAAGGCAGGCTGGTAGGGCAGGGCAGGTTTCTGGTGCCAGCCTTGAACACCCCTGCACTTCAGATGGATTCCAGTCTTCTGGAATTCACACCTAATAAATAGTTACAGCTGCAACCACCATCACACCAGTGGGCTCATCTCGCCTGCCTGGTCAGTTTTGTAGTCCAGCTCTGGCTTGTTTTCTCTATGACCAATGCGTGTGGTACCTTCAGCAACAGGTTCTCACTATCAAGTTTTGGTGGGGAACCAACAGCAGTGGCCATTGACTATATCTTTTGAGGGGCTTCAAAGACCTCCCTGACCAACACTAGCACTGGGATTTTCACTTACTAATCTACATGTGTCTTCTGGAAGCAGCTTTACTCACTCTGGTTTTGCGTGTATATATGTTTGTGTTGTGAGTGCATGCATGTATGTGTGTTTGTGTTTGGGGGGGAATACATCTGTACATGTGTGTATATGTGGATCCCAGGGGTTAATCTCAGGTGTTTTCTTTGATCACTCTCCACTGTGTATATTGAGGTAGGGTCTCTCACTTAAACCCAGAGCTCACTGATTCAGCTGCTCCAATGAGACAACTTGCTCCAGGGGTGTCCTGTCTCAGACTCTCCGGAGCTGGGATTCCAAGCATGCTGCCGCTCCCACAGGGCACTTTAAAAACACTGTGCCTTGGGGCTGGAGAGATGGCCTAGCGGTTAAGAGCGCCGACCGCTCTTACAGAGGACCCGGGTTCGATCCCCAGCACCCACATGGCGGCCGAGAACCGTTTGAAACTCCAATTCCAGGAGAACTCCAGTTCCAGGGGAATCTGAGACCCTCTTCTGACCTCCGCGGCATTGCACGACACGGGTGCACAGACCTGCATGCAGACAGTACATTCATACACATACGGAAATAAATATAATTAATAAAAAAAAAAATTAAAAAAATAAAAACACTGTGCCACCTCCCCAGCTTCTTTATCCATCTTTTTGAGATAGGGGCTCGTACATCCCAGGTTGGTCACAAACTTGCTTCATTGAGGATGACCTTGAACTCCTGATCCTCCTGTCTCTACCTCCAAAGTGCTAGGATATTATTATATTGTATTGGGGTATTCTGGGGGGGTCTTTTTGAGACAGGGTCTCCGTGTAGCCCCAGCTGGCCTGGAGCTGGCTATGTAGACCAGGCTGGCCTTGAACTCACAGAGATCCACCTGCCTCTGCTTCCCTGAATGCTGGGATCAAAGGCAGGTGCCACCACACCCTGCTATATTATATTAGGGTGCATATTTTTTACAGCAAAATAAAAATATGACATTCTTACTGAAAGAATAAAAAAACATAATCATTAAGGTGTGTCATTCAGTGGTAGTGAGTGAGGTCCTAGCTCAGTGTCCAGCAAAATACACACACACACACACACACACACACACACACACACTAGTCCTTTTGAAATAACACATAGGACCATTTTTAAAATGTTTTATTTATTCTTTTTAATGATTTTATATGAATGTATTGCCTGCATGTGTGTAAGTGTACTCTTGTTATACATTCCCCTTGGAACTTCAGTTATGAATGGCTGTTTGTTACCATGTGGGTGCTGTAAGAACAGCCCAGTGTTCTTAACTACTGAGCCATCTCTCCAGCCCCAACAGCATTTATAAAAATCAAAACACATAATATAATGTACGTTTGTTTGCAGACACACATATAGGCTGTAACACTATAAACACACACATGGATCTGAAAAGCCACTATTCTGAATTTTATTTTTACCTTCAAGGAGAAAGGGAAATAGCTTTAGTGTCTTTTGGAAGAATAATATTGAAGACATAATTTTTATATCTTTAAAATCTAAAAATAATATTTAAGACATTTTACTGGGCTGTAGAGATGGCCTAGTGGTTAAGAGCACTGACTGCTCTTGCAAAGGACCCGGGTTCAATCCCCAGCCATGGCAGCTGAGAACAGTCTTTAACTCCAGTTCCAAGGGAATCTGACGCTTCTGACCTCCGCGGCATTGCATGACATGGGTGCACAAACCTACATGCAGACAGTACATTCATACTCATACAAGAATAAACAAAAAAAATTTTTAAGTCATTTTACTGTATAGATAAACCTGGGCACAGTGGCACATGCCTATAATCCCAGCACTCAGACAGTGTAGACAGGAGGATCAGAAGTTCAGAGTCATCTTCAGCTACATAGATACCTGGAGACCAGCCTGGGCTACTTAAGCCCCTGTCTTGAAAGAAAAGAAAAAACCCCAAGAAGTATAGATAATGAAGAAAGAATAGGGGCTGGAGAGAGAGATTGCTCAGTGGTTAAGACCGCCGACTGCTCTTGCAGAGGACCCAGGTTCGATTCCCAGCACCCACGTGGTGGCTAAGAACCGTCTTTAACTCCAGTTCCAGGGGAATCCGACGCCTGCTTCTGACCTCCACGGCATTGCACGACACGGGTGCCCCAACCTACATGCAGACAGTACATTCATACGCATACAAAATAAAAAATAAAGAATAGATAATGATGCAGTGGGCATTTGTGTGTTCATGAACCTGCTGCTCCCTGCTTTCCGAAACTGTTGCTGGTTTATTGCGATCCCTGCTGCTGTGTCCCTCTCTCTTTGATACTCTTCTTTTTTGTTAAGTATCACTTTAAGGAAAAGGCAGATGAAGAGAAACCAAGACAGAAAAGAATTAGTCCTTCACAGACAATAAATACAGTACTTTGGGGACTTCCATTTGGGGGCACCAGAGCACAACACGACGGGGCGGGCTCTGGTTCTCACAGGAGTGCACAGGGTTCACTTGCTCCCTTGTGGGTTGAGGGTTTGTTTGTTTGTTTGTTTGTTTGTTTGTTTGTTTGTTTGGGTTTTACGGGGGGTTGCAGCAATGGTGGTGGAACCCATTGTTTCCTGCATGCTAGGCGAGCTCACTCCCAAGACTTTACACTGGTCAATAATTAAGCTACTGTTGTTGGGGTGGTGGTCTACCTTATTAAACACAAAATCTTACTCCGAAAGTCCTCCACAATTAGAATCCATTTGCTTGGCCTCAGGGTGTACACTTGAGAGTAGATAATAAAACTTAACCTTGAGTTACCTTCTTTTTTTATTTATTTTTTTATGTGTATGAGTGTACTGTCTGCATGTAGGTTGGTGCACCCGTGTCATGCAATGCCGCGGAGGTCAGAAGCGTCAGATTCCCTTGGAACTGGAGTTAAAGACGGTTCTCAGCCGCCATGGCTGGGGATTGAACCCGGGTCCTCTGCAAGAGCAGTCGCTGCTCTTAACCGCTGAGCCATCTCTCTAGCCCCACCTTCTTTACATGTATAGCAAGGCCCACCCCACCGCCTTAAAAGCATGGCTTTTATACTTGTACCAAGTCTTTAATGAATTATGTCTCCGGTGGCCACACTACAGAGACAGAAGATTCAGAAAATGCTGTCCTCGTTCCCAGAGAGAAACGACAGAGACCTGAAATCCTGTGTCCTCACAATCCCAGCCCCAGAAGAACTGGGTTCAAGAGAGCAGACACAGGAGGGCACCTGTTCCAGGGGAAACTCCCTCAGCAGGCTGACAATCGATGCAGGAATGCAGTCTTCAAATAAAGAAGGAAAAGAAGTGGAAAAACAGGAAAAAAAAAAAAATGAGTTTTTACAAAATAATTTCTTTTGAGAATTATATACATGAGTTTTCTATTTGTATTGTTTCCACCTTTCCTAGTCCCCCTCTGATTCCTTCTATGTCCCCTCACCCCCTCACTCACAATTTGTTGACTTCTTCTTTGATTACACACACACACACACACACACACACATATGCCAAAAGAAGAATAAAGAATCAGTTTTCCCCAGAGACTAGCACCCTGAGTAATGCAATATATTTTTTATTTTGTGTTTTGGATTTGGATGTGTTTTGGATTTGGTTTTGGTTTTGATTTTGGTTTGGGGATTTTTTTTTTTTTTTTTTTTTTTTGATGAGGTCAAACTTGCTACACAGCCTAGAATAACACTGAACTGGTGAATCTCCTGCCTCCCCTCCTAAATGCTGGGATTACAGGGGCGTGCCTCTGTACCTAGCTGGTTTTTGAAACAGGTTCGCATAGGCCTAAATTGGCCTGGGGCTTACTATGTAGTCCAGGCTACCCTCAAACTCTCAGCTGTCCTCCTGCCCCAGCCTCCAGAGTGCTATGTTACAAGTTTATGTCACTGTGCCCAGCAAAGCAGTGGGATTTGATTCAGAAGACTGTCATGGGTGAACTTGGATAAGTTTCTCCCTTTTGAGCTCAGTGAAGGATCTGCAAAGTTAGCAACCATAGCACCAAATAAATTCCTGTCAAATACTTCTCTTCTTACTGTAAATTAATGAACGTGAATTTTGAAATAAAGAATTATATAAAATCTAAACAAATATAAAGCAAGAATTAAATTATGCCTAGTCTTTTCACTTAGAAATATCTTAGGAAAACCTCCCAATCTTTTCCCTTCCTCCTACTCTTTGATGTGCGAAATGAGACTATACTAAAAATACACTTTATATACTGTTAATTCACTCCACATTATATAGTGACTACTATCTCAACACAGTCCATATACTTCTGTCTGATTTTACTTTCTTATTTTTAAATTTTTTATTTTATGTATATGAGTGTTTGCCTGCATGTATGTAAGTGTACTTATGTCATGTAATGACCACAGAGGCCAAAAGAAAGCATTGGATCCCCTGGAACTGGAGTTACAGATGGTTGGTAGCTACCATGTAGGTACTGGGCCAGGGTCCTCTGCAAGAGCAGTCAGTGCTTTTAACCACTGAGTCATCTCTCTAGTCTCTGATTTTACTTTTAATCAAAAACATAAATATTGATGGTACACACCTTTGATCCCAGCACTTAGGAGGCAGAGGCAAGCAGATCTCTGTGATTTTGAGGCTAGCCTGGTATGCACAGCTAGTTCCAGGCCAGCCCACAATACATAGTGAGATCCTGTCTCAGAAACCAAAACAGGGACTAGAGAGATGGCTCAGTGGTTAAGAGCACTGGCTGCTCTTACAGAGGACTCGGGTTCAATTCCCAGTACCTACATGGTGGCTAACAACCATCTGTAATTCCAGTTTCAAGGAATCCCATGCCCTCTCTGGTCCTTTCGGGCACTGCACCACACAGGTACACTTACATACATGCAGGCAATACACTCACATACATAAAATAAACATAATAAATAAGCCAAAAATAACAATAATAAATAATTGGGGTGTGGTAGCACATGGCTTTAATCCCAGCACTCAGGAGGCAGAGGCAGGTGGATCTCTATTAGTTCAAGGCCAGCCTGATCTACATGGTAACTTCCAGGCCAGCTGGAGCTACAGAAAGACCCAGTCTCAAAAAGACCTAATTAATTAATTAATTAATTAATTAGCTAATTAATTATTTAAAAAACAAAACAGCAGCAATAAAGAAGACCAAAAGACATAAATGCATACAATTTGAAAATGAAGTTGGGCGTGGTGGCGCACACCTTTAACCCTAGCACTCAGGAGGCAGAGGCAGGTGGATCTCTGTGAGTTCAAGGCCGCCTGGTCTACAGAGCGAGTTCCAGGCCAGTTGGGACTAAAGGGAGACCCTGTCTCAAAAAGACCCCCCCCAAAAAAAAAACAAATAAATAAATAAATAATAACAGAACAAACAAAAGTAAGACCAGCGTTAAATCTAGGGAAAATAAAAAATTGTGTGGGAAGGAGAAAGTATTCCCAGTGTCTGGCAGGGGTGGAAGAAGGGGTTCGGAAATGCTGAGTGCTAGGGGCCAGGGAGAGGCCAAGGCTTCATTCACACACTGAGAAGTCAGTAGGCAACACCTTATAGCACACATCAGGAAGTGGTAAAATATGAGACTGAATGTTATTGCAAGATATGCCACAAACTGGGAAAAATATTTCCAGTTCTGATTTAGGGAGCACGATTTACTTATTTAGTTTTTTTGTTTTGTTTTGTTTTTTGTTTTTTCCCAGCTGTCCTGGAACTTGCTCTGTAGACCAGGCTGGCCTTGAACTCACAGTGATCTGCCTGCCTCCGCCTCCTGAGTGCTAGGATTAAAGGCGTGCGCCACCACGCCTGGCTTATTTATGATTTCTTATGTGTATGAATGTACTGTCTGCATGTAGGTTGGTGCACCCATGTAGCGCAATGCCGCAGAGATCAGAAGAGGGCGTCAGATTCCCCTGGAACTGGAGTTAAAGATGGTTCTTAGCTGCCATGTGGGTGCTGGGAATTGAACCCAGGTCTTCTGCAAGAGCAGTGCTCTTAACCACTGAGCCATCTCTCCAGCCCCTGTTCTGTTTTCTCTAACCCTATCACAAATTCTCCCCCACACAAATCTTCCTAGATGTGTACAGTTTCTTTCTACATGCTATTTATCTCATATACGTTCTGGAAGTTCAAGGAACTGTCTCCAGCATTGGTTTTCTTACTGGCAGCCAAGTCCTGAGGTAGGATGGCCCATCTCATGACAAGAGATAAGCACGAGTGTGTATATGCGTGTGTGTGTGTGTGTGTGTGTGTGTGTGTGTGTGTGTGTGTCCTCGGGTCTCTCTCCTTAATCTTTCTTTTCTTTTTTTTTTTTTTTTTTTTTGTCTTTTCGAGACAGGGTCTCCCTGTAGCCCCAGCTGTCCTGGAACTCGCTCTGTAGACCAGGCTGGCCTTGAATTCACAAAGATCCGCCTGCCTCTGCCTCTCGAGTGCTAGGATTAAAGGTGTGCCCCACCACGGCCGGCTTCTCTCCTTAATCTTATAAAGCCACTTGTATTGAGTGAGGCCTCTACCCTGAGGACACAGTCTAACCCTAATCACCTCCCAAATTCCCATTCCTAAACACTGTAATCTATCAAGTTTCCAGCCAGTCATTATTCACAATGGAGAATAAGTTTCAACATGGGAACTAGGGATGGGGTGTGGTCCTCAAACCACTTGCAAGCCATAGCACCTGACATACTTTGCCAATGTCTTATTTAGTCCCAGAATCCTCAGAGTGGCTCCTTTTATTCTACCAATATATGTCCCCATTTCTGAAAACTTTCTTGAGTTATGTGCCAGTTTGAGCTTCTTGTCTTATGCCATAGTCTTGCTCATAATTTCAGACAAATTTCCCAGCTTTCCATATTCTTCTCCCCTGGAGAAGCTGTCTTCCAACTTCTTTTTTCATATGTGTAATTTCACCATCTATGTTAGTCAACTTCCTGCTGCTGTGACAAAACGACTAAGATAATCAACTAAGAGAAGCAATGATTTAGGTTTTGTTTTTCTGGTTGGTTTTTTTGTTTGTTGTGATTTGGGTTTGGTTTGCTTTGGAGTTTCCATTTTGGGGGGTTTTGTTGGCCCACGGGGATTTTTTTGTTTTGTTTTGTTTTGTTTTGTTTTGTTTTGTTTTGTTTGGTCTTTTCGAGAACGGTCTCCCTGTAGCCCCAGCTGTCCTGGAACTCACTCTGTAGACCAGGCTGGCCTTAAACTCATAAAGATCTGCCTGCCTCTGCCTCCCAAGTGCTAGGATTAAAGGCGTGCACCACCATACCCGGCTGGCCCACAGTTTTGAGGTTCGGTCGGTCCACGGTCAGTCCGCCCTGTGGCAAGGCAGAATAGCAAAGTGGAAACCATGTAAAGCTGCTTATGTTGTGGCAGCTGGGAAACAAAGATAGGGAGGGGCTTGCAGCGAGGCTCCCAGTGACCTGGCTCCCTCTGAGAGGCCCTACTTCCAGTAGCACCACGGACTGATGCTTCAACACAAGCCTTCCGCACATGGCCATTAGGAGACACTTAAAATCCAAACCATAGACCCAGGCATGATGGTACATACCTGTAATCCCAGCACTCAGAAAGGAGAGGAGCAATACAAGTTTGAGACCAGGCAGGACTATACAGTGAGTTCCAGACCACCCAGAGCTACATAAGGAGACTTTGTCCCAAAAACATCTGGGCTGGCCTTGGTGGCACACACCTTTAATTCCTGCACTCTGGAGGCAGAGGCAGGTAGATCTCTGTGAGTTCAAGCCCAACCTGGTCTTCATAGCAAGTTCCAGGACAGCTGGGGCTACAGGGTTGTAGGTTGTAAGATGGAGAGTAAACAAGCTAATTGGAGTTGAGTCCTGCTCCATGCACGTACAGCCCCAATCCATGCCTAGTACTGTGACCTTGGTCCAAAACTCACACATGGGGGAGGTCATAGGTGCCAGAGGGGGACTTATTACTGTTGTTTAACTAAATTGGCAGAGCATCAAATGACCTTCTAGATATCTATACCCATAAACAAATTCTGCTCTCAGTCTGAATCACATAAGCCTGTCCTTGCAGAGACTCATGGCTGCTCAAGACGCCCAGAATAAGTGACTATTGTGTGTTCAGTCCCAAACAAGACATCTATATCATGCTGTCTAAGGCTTTGGGAACATCGTAGAAGGTGTGTGTGGGCTAGCATTCCCATCGGTGCCTCCCAGAATGTGCTCTGCAAGAGCAGCTAGTGTTCTAATGTGGAGCCATCTCTCCAGCCCTGGACAAATGACATTTACTTAACTTTACAACCAAAATTTTAACTGTATCTTAGCTCATTCAGCACATTAACAAGCCTAGTAGGCCTTGAGCTCCTCTTGTTACCCTAAATCTTGTAGCTTTAATTCCTCATAACCCCTTCCTTGCCTTTGACCCCAAAACAATGTCTGAGTATGTATAGTTTTTTTTGTTTGTTTATTTTTGCATATTCAAGAAAGCACTGCAAACAGCAAAGGATATTTCTTGACAACAACAAAGATATGAAGATTATACCAGTTTTGTTTCAAGCGATAGATGGAATTAAATTGATAACATATTTTTGTGGACATATGTGTGCTGCTCTAGGTCCAGGAATCAGAAAGGGCAAAATTCTTCTGTATAAGGGTCTGACTTTTACTTCCCATTTCACAGTGGATATACTGTTTCAATAAAACAAAGAATAAGGGGCTGGAGAGATGGCTCAGCGGTTAAGAGCACCGACCGCTCTTGCAGAGGACCCAGGTTCAATTCCCAGCACCCACACGGCGGCTAAGAACTGTTTGTAACTCCAGTTCCAGGGGAATCTGATTCCCTCTTCTGACGTCTGCGGCATTGCACAACATGGGTGAACAAACCTACATGCAGACAGTACATTCATACGCATAAAAAATAATAAATAAAAAAACAAAGAATAAGGAGCACAGTTCAAGAGAATTCTGAAGGAGCAGGTTCTCAGCAGCTTGGGTCCACTCAGCAGCTTGGGTCTGTCTTTATTTATGAATCACCAGACCATACAGTAACCACCACACAACAGGAAAGGGCCCATGAGGACAAGATCCCAACTATCAAAGGTTCTGGGGGTAAAACTGAAAATTCATTAGAAAGATTTTTCTTTGTAAAAAAAGAGCTTCAGAGCTGGGCGTGGTGGTGCACGGGAGGCAGAGGCAGGCGGATCTTTGTGAATTCAAGGCCAGCCTGGTCTACAGAGTGAGTTCCAGGACAGCTGGGGATACAGGGAGACCCTGTCTCGAAAAGACCAAAAAAAAAAAGAAAAGAAAGAGCTTCAGGAGCACCCCTCCCCCTCAACCCGTCTACTTAGAGGAGTGTTTCCCCAGGTTCACTCACACAGGAACTCAGAGACCACTGTGATCCAGCGAGAGCAGCAGAATGTGGTGCTGACCACATGGTTCTGGTTTTGCAGATGTGAAGGATTCAGGAGTTACGGGGTCACGGAAGTACACACCAAGTTTCCAGAGAAATGCCTATGAGGCCATGTGGTATATGGCAGGACGCCCTTGAGCAGGCATGAAACTTGAAAGGTTGAAATCCAAGTTGCGATGGCAATCATGAATGTTGGGGTGGCCAGCAATGGGGGACATCTGCCAAAGAAACCTGTAAACATTGAATCTAATTAGCTAAGAGGGAGCAGGACCTCAGGGTCCCCACTGAAACTCGTTTCAGGCCAAGGTGTGCTCTAGAAGTCAGGCTGGGCCCGTCTTGCTTTGGTTTGGTCTTCCCCTTCTATCCTCCAGTTCCTCCCTTTAGAATGGGGCACTTTATTCTGTAGTGTTGAATATTGCAAGTAAGTAACTTTTAGGTTTTAGAGGCCCACAGTTAAGAGTCTGTCTTGAGCCGGGCGTGGTAGCGCACGCCTTTAATCCCAGCACTCGGGAGGCAGAGGCAGGTGGATCTCTGTGAGTTCAAGGCCAGCCTGGTCTACAGAGTGAGCTCCAGGCCAGCTGGGACTAAAAGGGAGACCCTGTCTCAAAAATAAAAATAAATAAATAAATAAATAAATAAATAAATAAATAAATAAATAAAAGAGTTGTCTTGAGTTTCAGAAGAAACTTTGAACTTTAGTCTTGTGAATCAAGTTGGAACTGTTATGTCCATGGGGACTTTTGAAGCTAGATTGAATGTGTTTTGCATTAGGAGATGGCCCTGAGCCTTTGAGCCTGGGGTAAAAATCCTACCGCTTAAACCTGAAAGGTGGGCTGACAAGATGGCTCAGCAGAAAAAGGTACCCAGGATCCATCCCCAGGCCACACATGGTCAAAGGAAAGAACTGACTTCCCAAAGTTGTCCTCTTACCTCCACACATGAGTGTGGCACAAGTGCATACACACACACACACACACTACATGTTTTAAAAGTATTCACCAAACATTTGTTTAAGTGATTAGTTCTAAGTAGTACTTCTGTTTATTCTAGAGTAATCTATGATTGGAGTTCTTTTTATTTTACAATTTTTCCTTCAACTTGCAAACGAGAAATTCAGCAGATGAAACCCACGTAGCAGTGAGTAATTAATTCTGCAGATATGCTCCGGGCTGGACTGGTGGTCAGAAGCTCAGATGCAGCTCTATGTAATCTAAGGTGCTGTCCTTGAGAAATGACCCTTTCCAGGGCTGACGGAGCTGAGTCAGGGCCACTGAGACCTGAAAACCGAGAGCTCAGGGTACGTGGGGCCATCTGAGGTCATCACTCTTCCACAAAGCATATTGAGTTACCCTGTGAGCAATGATTTTTGGATTACCATGAGCAAAAGAGAAAAAGAGGAAAATGGAGGGTTTCAAGGCCATGGAAAAGGGTCAGAAAGGTAACTGTGTATGGACCAAGCTGTCTCCTAAACAGCCCCAAATCAGAAGGTATAAGGAAAAGGCAACTCAGCTCCATAAAAAAAATTTAAAAAATGAAGACACCGTCAGGAGTGGTGGAAACGGAGGGTCCCAGTAGCTTCCAATACAATGAAACTGGAATAGAGAGGTCAAGCCAGGTGCAGTGGTGCATGCCTTTAACCTCAGCATTCTGGAGACAGAGGCAAGGTAGATCTCTGTGAGAAGGAGACCAGCCTGGTCTACATAGTGAGTTCAAGACCAACTGGGGCTATAAGGAGACCTTGTCTCAAAAAAACAAACCACGACAAAAAACAGATGTGGAAAATGGGAAGTCCTTCAGCTGATGTTTGGAAGTGTTAAACATTGTTCAAACGGAACAGAGAAGGAAGAAAGCATGGAAGATGACAGTGACTAAAGTCTGCTTTTCACAAACCTGCCCAAACATGAAAGATTCATTAAGCCAGTGGGCTTGCATTTCAAGAAAGTCCAGCCAGGAATGGTGATGCACATCTTTAATCCCAGCACTGCGGAGGTGGAGGCAGAAGCAGGCAGATCTCTGTGAGATTGAGGACAGCCTGTCTACATAGTGAGCTCCAGGCCAGCTGGAGCTATAGGAAGATCCAGGTCACACACCCTGAGCTTAAAACTACATTTCCCGGGGCCGGAGAGATGGCCTAGTGGTTAAGAGCGCTGACTGCTCTTGCAGAGGACCTGGGTTCAATCCCCAGCACCCACATGGTGGCTGAGAACCCTCTTTAACTCCAGTTCCAGGGGAATCCAACGCCCTCTTCTGACCTCTCCGGCATTGCACGACATGGGTACACAAACCTACATGCAGACACAACACGGGTGCACAAACCTACATGCAGACAGTACATTTATACACATAAAAGTAAATAAATAAATAAATAAATAAATAAATAAATAACCTACACTTCCCTTGTCTAGAGTAGAATCTCAGGGCTAGCAGGATGGCTCAGCAGTTAAGAGCACTGGCTGCGGGGCTGGAGGGATGGCCTAGCGGTTAAGAGCAACAACCGCTCTTGCAGAGGACCCGGGTTCGATCCCCAGCACCCGCATGGCGGCCGAGAACCATCTGTAACTCCAATTCCAGGAGAACTCCAGTTCCAGGGGAATCAGAGATCCTCTTCTGACCTCTGCGGCATTGCACGACATGGGTGCACAGACCTACATGCAGACAGTACATTCATACAAATAAATAAATAATAAATAAATAAATAAATAAATAAATAAATAAATAAATAAATAAATAAAAATTTAAAAAAAAGAGCACTGGCTGCTCTTGCACAGGACCCAGGTTCAATTCCCAGCACCTACATGGAGCTAACAACTGTCTACAACTCCAGTTCCAGGGGAATCTAATGTCCTCTTCTGACCTCTGCAGGCATTGTATGACATGGTTGAACCTACATACATGTAAGCAATGCACTCATACATGTAAAATAAAAATAATAAATTTAAAAATATTTTAGAGTAGAATCTCTTATTCCCCCATGTCCTAGTTTGTCTTTCAATTCCTGTGACAAAGCACTCTGACCAGTTCCAATTTGGGGAAGAAAGGGTGTATTTGGCTTATATCTCCTGGGTCACAGTTCATCATTTAGGGAGCCCAAGGTAGGAACTCAGGACAGGAACCTGGAGGCAGGAGCTGAAGCACAAGCCACGGAGGAATGCTTCTTATTGGCTTGCTCTCCAGGCCCATGCTCAGCCTGCTTTCTTATACAGTACAGAACAACCTTCCCAGGGGTGGCACTGCCCACAGTAGGCTGGGCCCTCCCACATCACTCAACAATCAAGAAAATACTCCACAGACCTGGCCACAGGCCAGTCCAATGGAGCCAGTTCCCTAGTTGAGGCTCCTTCAACCCAGGTGTGTCAAGTTGACACTAACGCTATCTGGTACACCCCCCTTTATAAAATTTGGGGTGCTGATACCAAAGATATTGTCACTGTTTTTTGGAGATAGAGTCTTGCTATTTAGCCCAATCTGGTCTTGAACTCACAGCCTCCAAGGTGCTGGGACTGCAAGCCTACACTACCACTGCTCAAAGGGATTGTCGCTGAAGGGAGAGTGAGAGAGTGGGGCCTTGCAACATAACCAGTATTATTTAGGGATGATTTGCTCCAAGTTACCCACAGTCCTGAAAGTGCTGGAAGCATAAGCACAGTCTTACTGGTTTGATAAAAGAGTTCTTTTTAAAGTTATTGAAGACTTCACACCTGTACATATTAAAAAACACAAACCAGCTTGAAATCTTCAGATCTGTTGATTATACTGTTCTTAAAAAAAACATGAAAGTGATTAAGGGCGTGTGTGTGTGTGTGTGTGTGTGTGTGTGTGTGTGTGTGTGTTGAGACAGGGTCTCGTTGTTTTTCTCTGGCTAGTCTCAAACCCCTAGGCTTAAGCAATCTTTTTGCTTCCACCTTTGGTATAGCTAAGACTACCATGCATCTGACCCAGCAAGTCAAAATAGTCCAGCTTTACCAATTGATTTTGTTCTGTATGTTTTTATTTAAGACAGAGTCTCATGTAGCCCAGTGTAGCTTGAACTCGCATTGTAGTCAAGGGTGTCTTGGGGTCTCTGATCCTCCTGATTCGACCTCTCATGTTCTGGGATTACTGGCTTGAGCCATTGCACTCAGTTATATTATACACATTGATCTTTACTCTGGTATTTGATTAGGTTTAGATGATCACAAGACATTTAAACAACTAAAGAGATCATTACACACATGCCCTACTGCACAGGTGCTGGCATCGTGAGTAGAGGCACAGAGGCACAGACCTGTCATTAATGAGAAACCACTGGGACAGTTGGAAACTATTTTCTCAGAGGCTGGTCACACTTAAATATGGGGTAGAGGTCAGGAAACTGTCACGTCTGAAACTACCCTGAGGTTTCATCATCGCGTGGTTGAAAACATTATTATTTGAAATACTTTCCCCTCTCATCATATAAAATAATATCTGCTCAGAACTCTATCTTCTACTTGAATTGTATAAGAAAAGATTAAAAATACTAAAATATAATGTATATTTAGCATTTTTATATCTTTTTAATTATGTGCATGTGTGGGGGTATATACACGTGAGTGCCATGCCCATGGATGCCAGATCCCCTGAGCTGGAGTTACAGGTGCTTGTGAGCTGCCTGGCATGGGTTCTGAGAACAGAACTCGGGTCCTCTGTAAGAGCAATACATGGCCTTGACCACTGAGCTCCACCCCACACTTTTAGCATCTTTATATATTAAACATAGAATACAGTTTCAGAATTATATATTGAAAATAGGTTTTAAATAGGTCCTCTGACCTCCATGAGAATGCAGTACTCATGTGCAAATAAATAAATAAATAAACAAATAAGTAAATAAATATGATTTTAAATTAAAAAATAGCTTGGCCGATTTATTAAATACTGGATGTAAGCTGGGCAAGGTGACACATGCCTTTAATCCCAGCACTCAGGATGCATGCAGATCTCTGTGAGTTCAAGGCCAGCCTGGTATAAATAGCAAGTTCCAGGGCAGCTAGAGCTACAGGGAGACCCTGTCTTAATAAAACAAACAACAACAGCAAAAAGCTGGGTGTGGTAGCATATACCTGTAACCCTGGCACTCAAGAGGCAGAAGCAAAGGTCTGAAGAGATGGCTCAGAAGGTAAAACCACTTGCTGCTATAGAGGACATGGGTTCTGTGCCCAGCACCCACATGATGGAACTCCAGGTCTAGGGAATCAGTGCCCTCTTCTGGCCTCCGAGGGTTTGCACACACATAGTGTACTTACATACATGCAGGCAAAACATTCATACAGTTAAAAAAAAATTGTAAGCCAGGCATGGTGGTGCACACCTTTAATCCTAGCACTTGGGAGGCAGAGGCAGGCAGATCTTTGTGAGTTCAAGGCCAGCCTGGTCTACAGAGTGAGTTTCAGGAGAGCTGGGGCTACAGGGAGACCCTGTCTCGAAAAAACAAACAACAAAAAAAATTCTGTCCTGTTTGTTTTAGCCAGACACACCTTTAATTCCAAGTACTCAAGAGACAGAGGCAGGTAGATCTCCATGAGTCAGAGACCAGCCTGGTCTATGTAGTGAATTCCAGGCCAGCTAGGGCTACCTAGTAAGAGCCTGTCTCAAAAAAAAAAAAAAAAAAATCAAAAATTGGGGCTGGAGAGATGGCTCAGCAGTTAAGAGCACCAACTGCTCTTGCAGAGGACCCTGGTTCGATTCCCAGCACCCACATGGTGGCTAAGAACCATCTTTAACTCTAGCTCCAGGGGAATCCGACGCCCTCTTCTGAACTCCGTGGCATTGCACAACACGGGTGCACAAACCTACATGCAGACAGTACACTCATACACATAGAAAAGGAGGATCAGGAGTTCAGGACCACCCCAGCTGCGCAGCAAGTTCAAGACCACCCCAGCTTCGCAGCAAGTTCAGGGCTGGCCGAGCCTGAGCTGCATGAGATTTTTGTCTTAAAAAAAAAAAAAAGACTAGCCAAATGTGGTAGCGCATGCCTTTAATCACAACACTGGGGAGGCTGATGCAGATGGATCTCTGTGAGTTCAAGGCCAGCCTGGTCTACATGGAGAATTCCAGGACAGCTGGGGCTGCAGGGAGACCCTCTCTCAAAAAGACCAAAAAAATAAAAAAATAAATTTAAAAAAGATTAAAATGAAAAAAGCAATACAAAAGAAAGAAATCAAAAGACAGGGAAATTTATTTGCAACTATTTAGATAATATAGAATGAGTCACATTTTAAGTCTGTAATTTGTTCAAAGTACTTTTTTGTCAGAGACGAGCATGCAGAAAAGCGTGCTTGGCACATGCGCAGTCGCCAGTAGCCAAGGGTGTCTAGATGATGGCAGAGCCAGATAAGCATGTGTGCAGCCGCAGGCTCTTAAATACGGCGTCCCTTATATTTAGGTTAGACTTTTGACTCAGGCCTTCTCTACACTGCTGTGTAAACAGCTGCTACATACCTTGTAAACAGGCCCCTTTTTGTTGCTAAGCGTTTTCTGAGCCCCAGCAGAGACACGGCCTTTGATCTGTCTTCCTTTTGTTTCTGAATACTTCCCTACAGAGCCGGATTCCTGTGAACAGAAGTCTCCTGGTCCCCATCTTCCTTTAATACAAAAATGTTTCATTGCCAGGCTTGGTGTACACCTTTAAACCCAGTATGCAGGGAGGCAGAGGCAGGCAGATCTCGGTGAGCTCAAGGCCAGCCTGGTCTACATAGTGAGCTCCAAGCAAGCTGGGACTAAAGGGAGACCCTTGTCTCAAAAAGACAAAAAAAAAAAAAAAACTGTCTCATGTATGACCTACCAAGCCATCGGTCCTCTGCATCCACCACACCTAGCCACGCAGGACATTGCACTTTATGTGAATTATTTTTTATAGCTTTGTGTTGTAGGATGTCTATCTATTACAATGATCTAAAATCAAAACATTAAAGCTAGGTGTTGTGGCTCAGGCATGAGATCCCAGCTACTTAGCAGGCTGAGGCAGGAAGATGGAAAATTTGAAGGCAGACTGGACAACTTAGAGAGACCCTGCCCCAAACACTGTTTAAATTATGGACTGTAGTTTCAGGGATCATTTCCGTAGTTTGTTAATAGAGAAGCTTCTTTGTAGAGAGTACCAGAAACCAGGAGATGTAGTGTTCTCCCTGAGTGAGGCTGGCTCTTGCTGGTTTGCTGCAGGATTTTTGACCTTTGATGATCTTTCTTCTCATCCTTAGGGAGAGTTAGAGAGAGGACACAGTCAGGGTGGCTGTCCACCTATTAGATTTGGGGGGAGTCTATTGTTGTTGAGTTATTTGTTTTGGTCTCTGAGACAGGGTCTCCCCGTAGCCTCAGCTGGCCTGGAACTTGCTATGTAGACCAGGCTGCACTTGAACTCACAGAGATCTGCCTGCCTCTGCCTCCTGAGTGCTGAGACCACCTATTAGGTTTTAAAAGATTTGTTTTGTGTGTGTGTGTGTGTGTGTGTGTGTGTGTGTGTGTGTGTGTAGACGCCTTCAGGTGCTTGCAGAAGCCAGAAGAAAGCATCTGAGCCCCTGGAGTTGGATTCACATTCGGTGAATCACCCAATGTGGAGCTGGAGAGATGGCTCAGGGATCTGAAGTGCTGACCAGAGTTTGGCAACTAACAACCATCTGTAATTCCAGTTCTAGGAGATTCGGTGCCCTCTTATGGCCTTCACAGGCATTGCATGCATATGGTGCACTTAGATATATGCTTAGAAACACCCATACACATAAAATAAAAATAAATACTTGGGGGTCTTTTAGATTGACCCTCTGAATGGGGGATACCCCAGTTGCCACACCCAACATCCCTTTTCAGCATGGAAGAAGTCAGAGTGGTCAGGGTTCCGATTCCCTTATGGCGATTGGGGTGACCCTTTTCAGAGGGTAACACAACTAAACAGGAGCTAGAAATTGATTAGGCAGTTTACGTATGAGACCCTCCCCCTTAATTAACCAGACTCTTTCTCAGCTAAGAACTCAAGGCTTCCTGGAGTAGTCAGTAAACACATATCCTTCTAGTAGCCCTGAAAGAGCAGGAAAAGAAGAGAGAAAAGAGAGAAAGAAGGGAAAAAAAGAGAACATACCAAGCTCTGCAAACTGATTCTTTATTTCACTAGAATAAGAAATGGAAATCCTCCCCATTTTTTGTTCTTGTTGCTTTGTTTTGTGATTGTCATTCTGTATTGTTTCTGTTTTCTGTGAAAAGAAAAAAATAAAAGTAAATAAAAAGTTTAAAAATAATGCAAGTTTAGGATCTTGCAGTTAGCTGGGCAGAGTTCTTTTATAGTTATTATTTTTAAAGTTTTATGTATTTTATTTTATGCGTTTGAGTGTTTTGCCTGCATGTATACCCATGTCATGCAATGTCCACAGAGGCCAGAAGAGGGCATAGGAGCCCCGGGAACTGGAGTTGATCATCAAAATTTATGTTCTTTCAAGCCACCATGTGTATGGATGGTCATTTGTTACAACAGCAAAAGCATTTCCGCTTTTTTGCTAGGAACTGTGGTGGAAGATACCTGGGCATGGTGCACACCTTAATCCTGTACCTGTCCTGGCAGGAATGAAGATGTTCTAATGAGACACTTATGTTCCTCTCTTATGCTGTGAGACTGTTTTAAAAATGATCCCCAAGAAACTAGAACATTCCCAAGAATGTCGTGCTATGTAAAGGAAAAAGCCAAAGCCTGCTGCCAGCTATGGAGGAGCTCGTATCCCCAAAATGAGATTTCCTGGGGTTCTGACAACTTGTCAGACCACCTTGCAGGAGGGACTGGGGTTGGGATAATGATGGATCAGTGATGGGTAGGACTGCCCATTGATCAGGACTACTTAGCTATACCTACCTCTTCTTCTCTATTTAAATTTTTTTAATTTTTATTTATTTCTGTATGTGTATGAATGTATTGTCTGCATGCAGGTCTGTGCACCCATGTCGTGCAATGCCGCGCAGGTCAGAAGAGGGTGTCGGATTCCCCTGGAACTGGAGTTCTCCTGGAATTGGAGTTTCAGACGGTTCTCAGCCGCCATGTGGGTGCTGGGAATCGAACCCGGGTCCTCTGTAAGAGCGGTCAGTGCTCTTAACCATTGGGCCATCTCTCCAGCCCCATCCTCTATTTAAATTTAAACATCATGTCAGAACCTCAGAAGACAGAGTTGGTGTGGTAATCACTCTTCTTCCCAAAGTGGCCCTATTAAATAACTTTAAAAAAATATTCCTCCTCTGCTTTTAACTATGGATTGTGTCTTTAATTAGCCTACTGATGACAGGTTGCCAAGCACAGCTTATTGGGGCTGCCAGTGCCCAGGGTCTGATCCTAATGGCTCTGGTGAAAATCCTGTACTTGGAAGCTGAGAAGGTAATGTTCCCCAGAGCCTAAGACAGTAAACATGACTAACTGAAGTTCAGTGGTGGTGCAGAGGTGGTGGGACCTTTGAGAGTTGGGACAAGTAGAATGTGGTTGGTTCATAAAAGTATGGCCCACTGGAAGCGACTGATGGCAGGCTCACAGAATGAGATCTTACAAAGCAGGTCAGGAAACAAGGTCACCCCACAGACCTGGATCCTTTCGCATGTGCCCATGTCGCTTCCTACTCCTTGTACCATGTAACTCTGCCAAGAGGCTCTGAGGTCCAGATAGTATTTGGACTGTGAAGTCATCACCCTAATAAGCCACTTTAAAGAAAGTATCCAACCTGAGATATTTTGTTAGAGCAACAGAAAAATGTCCAATATATTTACCCAAATGATTCGTCCTCTTACTTGTAGGAACCGCCTAGAAAATAGAGACCTTCAAGGTTTCGATCCTGAGTTAAACCATAGGAGAGCGCAGGAGACATAAATTAGGGTTCGATGAGTTTTCCTTTACTCACTCTAAACCAAAGAAAGGATTCCATCTAAGTCCAGCCTAGTGAACCTGTCAAGTTTTGGGGGGTTGCCTACTAAATCATGGAGACTAGAAACAGCTCAGTCATCAAAGAGTTCCCCCCCCACACACACACACCATGGGCAAGTACTTAAAATAGCTGCAACACTGGAATCCCACCCAAAGTCAACCTTCCACCTCTCATGACCTCAAGCACTCCTAAAGACCATGAGCAACTGGGGGACAGGAAGCAGTGGGGGCTGGTATCACAGGAGAGGACCTAAGACACACCCGCTGCTTGCAGAAGAAACCTTAGCATTCCATTACTATTCTCACAGACTTATCTGTCAGTCTTCCTTACCCTGCTTTACTGCCAGGGCCGGGAGGTAGGGGGTGGGCACCAAGGTATTCTATGGGTCACCACAGCAAGCTCTTCACGGTAGTCAATGATCATGCCAGGGACAGAGGAAAAGGCTTCATGAGAACACCCCAGGCATCTTCCAGCAGTTACAGAATATAGCCCTCATAGCTGAAAGCTATAAAAAGCAGAACCATTTAGCCTTCGTGGTGGTGGACACCTCCAGTCCTAGCACCTGGGAGGCAGAGGCAGGCAGATGTCTGTGAGTTCAAGGTCAGCCTGGTTTACATAGATCTAGGCCAACCAGTGCTACGTAAGTGAGACCTGTCTCCAACACTCCTCGTGGTGGTTTGAATGACAGTACCCCCAAAAGCTCCAAGCCTTTGGGCATTTGATCCCCAGTGGGTGGCGCTGTTTGGGGAGGGTTGTGGAACCTTTAGGAGGTGTGGCCATGCTGGAAGAAGCGCTTCCCTGGGACTGGGCATTGAGAGTCCTTAAGCCTTGCTGGATTTCCAGTTGCTCTCCTGCGTCCTGTGCCTGCTTGGAGATGCGGTCGATTGCTCAGCTTTCTGCTCTGGCCAGCACCTCCTTCTGCCATGCTTCCCCGCCATTATGGACCCTGGAACCATAGGCTCGAATAAACTCATCTTTCTATAAGTTGCTTTGGTCAAGTATCTTATCATAGCAACAGAAAAGTAACTAAGACACCCCAATATAGAGCCATTAGGAAAGATGGTTCAGTAGGTAAACGTGCTTGCCACCAAGCCTGGTGGCCTGAGTTTGAAGCCAGGCACCTACACAGTAGAAGGAAAATACTGATTCCTGAAAGTTGTCCTCTGACCTCCACAACAACAGAGTATAAATAAATAAATAAATAAATAAATAAATAAATAAATAAATGTAATTTTAAATTAAAAAATAGCTAGGCTGATTTATTGAGTTCAGTGGAGACTTTTCTCAAGCTGGTCGTTAGAGGCCACTCACTGTCTCTGGACGAGCCTGCCCTGCCTGGACGCTGCCTTTCTAGCCACCTGCCACCATCTGCAGAGCTCTACAGTTTGGGTCTCAGCTCCTCTAGGGTTTTGGTCAAACAGGTCAGGCACTTCATTAGGCACCAGTTGCCCTTTCCATAATTGATGATCAATGCTTCAGATTAGTGTCAAAAGGTTTAGCCCTTGTTCTACCTAGAATCTTCCTGGGGCTTGTGTACTGAGCAGACAGGCAGAAGGACAGATCATTAGAGCATCTGTCCTAATGAAGGTCAGTAAGAAATTATTCATGTGCAACATGTAGGATTCCCCATGCCCATCTACAGAAGCATATGCAAAAGAAAAATCCCTTTCTCCAAGAGCACACCTTAAATAATAGCTAAAGGGGGGCTGGAAAGATGGCTTAGTGGGTAAAGACACTTGCAACCGGGGCTGGAGAGATGGCCTAGCGGTTAAGAGTGCCGACCGCTCTTGCAGAGGACCTGGGTTCGATCCCCAGCACCCACATGGCAGCTGAGAACCGTCTGAAACTCCAATTCCAGGAGAACTCCAGTTCCAGGGGAATCCAACACCCTCTTCTGACCTCCGCGGCATTGCACGACACGGGTGCACAGACCTGCATGCAGACAGTACATTCCTACACATACAGAAATAAAATTTAAAAAAAAATAAAAAAAAAAGACACTTGCAACCAAGCCGCACTCAACTTGAGTTCAGTAACCAAAACCTATGTAGAAGAAGAGAACCAACTCCTACAAGCTGTCCTCTGACTTCCACACATGTGTTGTGGTACAGATGCACACACACACACACACACACACACACACACAAGCAAGCAAGCAAGCAATTGGTATAATAAAAATGTAAAAAAAAAAAAAAAAGCCTGGTGTGGTAGCACACGCCTTTAATCCCAGCACTCAGTATAAGGTTATAAGCCCACCTAAGTTGGGGATTTTCCAGGAAGCCAACTGAGGTAGAAGTTCCAAGAAAGTTGCTCCAATCATGCTTCTGATACCAGTCACAAGCTTCAGTTTATCTCCAGATGCTTCTACTGGAAGCCACAGATCCACCTACGCCTCTTTCCCTACCTTCCCACACCATCTCATTGTAAGCCCACTTCTTGTGTGCTTGGATATAAAAACTGCCACTTTGGGACATTTTGCTTGCTGGCCATCCTAATCCGACACAGGCAGGCCAGCCGCCATGCCTGAAATAAACCCGACTTCCTTCTCATCAGACTCTTTCTCCCCTTGTGCCATTTTGAGGGGACTCAAAATGAAGCTAACACTTGGGAGGCAGAGGCAGGAGGATCTCTGTGAGTTCAAGGCCAGCCTGGTCTACATAGTGAGTCCCAGTCCAGCTGGGGCTACAGGGAGACCCTGTCTCAAACAAAACAAAACAAAACAAAACAAAACAAAACAAAACAAAACAAAAGCAGTTGGAGAAAATGGGGGCAGTGGGGGGGGGGCTGTTCCATGCAGGGACTTTCCATCCTCTGCTTTCCACAGACTCTAAGAATGATTAACTTGGTGCACTTGCAAATACACAGAAGGCTTGTGGGACTGGAGTAGTGATGGTTATGAAACATTGTGAGCACACTTAATGCCACTGAGTTATACACTTGAAAGTGGCTGAAAAATTAATGCTAAATTCTGTGTTACATACCACAATTTGAAGTTGGGGGGGGCCACACCTATGTCAAAGATTCTGCAAGGCCTATTGACTGAATGGAACTTCGTGACTGTAGAGACAGCGGAAATGCTACAGGTCTAGGGCCAAATTGTACTGGGCTGATTTTAAGCCCCTTAGTACTACCCATTTC
Source organism: Rhizomys pruinosus (assembly GCA_009823505.1). Taxonomy (NCBI): domain Eukaryota; kingdom Metazoa; phylum Chordata; class Mammalia; order Rodentia; family Spalacidae; genus Rhizomys; species Rhizomys pruinosus. The sequence continues at coordinate 2,510,046 of VZQC01014891.1, forward strand.
CCACCTCTGTGTCGGACCTAGCATCCTTCTGTCACGTGAAATATTTTGGGACATGTTAACTTCCCAGACCACTGTCTTCCCACCAATCCAGAAGCTAAGAATGTCATCAGACAGCATCTGAGACCCCCATAGATATTTCTCCACTTTGATTTAACACACCTACCTGAGACTCCTGGCAAAGTGTTGGAAAATGCCTTGATTTATGACTTCCTTTTGTTCTCTAACTATAAAACATCAAGAAAACAGTTCCATACTGGAACATGTTCTTCGGGACAATTGGGATCTGTGTTCCCAAGCCATGGCTACTAACGTTTGCTTCAACAATGGATGATCTCTTACTCTTTTTGAAGTAAGAGAAGTCTTTTGTATAGCTATGCATTTCACTGATATTAAAACAGGATGGAAGCTGAGAGTGGTGATTTATGCCTGTAATCTAGTACTTGAGAGGCTGATGCAGGAGAACTGCCATGAGTTCTAGGCCAACCTGGATTACATAGTAAGTCCCAAACCAGCATGGGCTATAGAATGAGACCATGTCTAAAGAAGAAAAGAAGAGAGGCTGGTCATGGTGGTGCATGCCTTTAATCCCAGCACTTGGGAGGCAGATCTTTGTGAGTTCAAGGCCAGCCTGGTCTACATAGTGAGTTCCAGGTGAGTTGTAGCTACAGGGAGAACCAAGGAAAAAAGAAAAGAAAGAATGGAGGAAGGAAGAGGAAAGAAAGAAAGAAAGAAAGAAAGGAAGGAAGGAAGGAAGGAAGGAAGGAAGGAAGGGAAAGAGAAAGGAAGGAAGAAAGGAAAGAGAAAGAAGGAAAGAGAAAGACTCAATTTACTTTCAACATCTAAGCTCCATTACCAACTGGTGGCAAACACATACAATCCCAGTCCTGGAGAGGTTTGAGGCTGGATGATGGTAAGTTCTGGGTTAGCCTTGGTTACTTAGTGGAATTCTGTCTTTAAAAAAACAAAAACAGGGGCTGGAGAGATGGCCTAGCAGTTAAGAGCACAGACTGCTCTTGCAGAGGACCCAGGTTCGATTCCCAGCACCCATATGGTGGCTAAGAACGGTCTGTAACTCCAATTCCAGGAGAACTCCAGTTCCAGGGGAATCCGAGACCCTCTTCTGACCTCCGCGGCATTGCACGACACGGGTGCACAAACCTACATGCAGACAATACACTCGTACACATACAAAAATAAATTTAAAAAATTTATTAAAAAAAACCCAACTGACAGACATGGTGGAGTCTTTTCATGCTGTCTGCACTTTGCTACCACATTCTTTCAGTATTCCTTTAGCTGTTGTATTCTGTGTGCCTCTCGTGTTGCCACGATGCCCACCTCCTATGAGTGTTTTAAAGGTTAAAAAGCATCCAAAAAACAGGTGCACTAAAAGGAACAAGAGTAGCACATCGCTGTACACAGAGGCTAGGGCCTGCCAAGGCTACAAACTTCCTGGGGGTTTTACAGTTGGGGAAGGAGAGGTAAAAAAAAAAAATAAACATGGTGTGCTATTAAAAAAAAAAAATCTGGGCATGGTGGTACACACCTTTAATCCCAACACTCAAGAGGCAGAGGAAGGTGGGTCTCTGTGAGATTGAGGCCAGCCTGGTCTACATAAGGAGTTCCAAGCTAGCTGGAACTACAGTGAGGCCCTGTCTCAAAAAATAATAAAATAAAATAAAATAAAATAAAATAAAATAAAATAAAATAAGAAAAGGAAGCCCATAAATACAACAACAACAAAACACAACAACAAAAACCCGCCACCACACCAAACAAGTACATTTTCTAAACATTGGGGATGTCTCTTGTAGATGGATGGATGCCCCACACCCCCCAGGACATATTCCCATGAAGATATGTTATAGACATATCTAGAACTTGTGCTTAAGCTCCTTTTTGGAAAAATAAGTTTTTTGTTTGTTTGTTTTTTTGCAAAAATAAGTCTTAACAGACATGCCAAAGGATCTTGAGAGGCTGTCAGCCTGATGAACATGACAGACTCTAAGTACAAAGACAACTATTATGAAACACAGAGAGAGGAGGCATGGAGATGGCCTGTGAGGACAGGCTGTGACCAGAGCTGCCACAAGTGGAGGAATGCCTGGAAGCCAGCACTGCAGGAGGCAAGGCAGGGGCCTCCAGATCCTCAGGGGCCACCAGGAGCCTGTGGCCCTTCCTACACCTTCTAGTTTCAAATATTTCTACAGACTTCTAGTTTCAAATATTTCTGTTGCTCTAAACCACTAGGCTTGTGGTACTTTGTAACAGCAGCCCTAGGAGCACATCCCTCTGGCACCTCCCCCCATTCCCACCCCCCAGATCTTTCTTCCATGATTGTCTATTTTAAGGCCAAGTTTACAGTTTTGTGCCCACTCTGCTGAAAAACATAAATAACTCTGTCCCAATGCCCCTTTTATTTTTATTTTATTTATTTATTTATTTATTTATTTATTTATTTTTTGTTTTGGTGTCTTTTCGAGACAGGGTCTCCCTGTAGCTCCAGCTGTCCTGGAACTCTCAAAGCCAAGCCAGGCTGGCCTTGAACTCACAAAAGATCCGCCTGCCTCTGCCTCCCGAGTGCTAGGATTAAAGGCATGTGCCACCACGCCCAGAATCCAATGCCCCTTTTAAAATCCCCAAAGATAAGCTGAAGTCATAATCCTCAGGCCCTGTGAATGCAATCGTAGTGTAAAAGTAGGATTCTAATAGCTGTGCAATCAACTTAAAATGATATTCTACTGGTGGGCTACAGTGACTGGCTCTTTATAAAAAGAGGAAAATCTCAGACACAAGGACAAACACACAGGGAGGACAGCCATGAAAAGGAGGTAGAGCTAGGCCTGGTGCCTCAGGTTTGAAATCCCAGCACTTGAAAGGCTGAGTCTCGAGGAATGTCATGAATTCAAGGCCAACCTGGGCTCAGGAAGCAAGTACCAGACTAGCTATGACTACATAGCGAGCCCTTCCTTGCCTCAAAAACATAAAAAAGAGGGTCAGAGAGATGGCTCGGCAACTGAAGGTGCTTGTGGCCAAGCCTGATAGCCTGGTTCGAGTTCTAGGACTCCAGAGGTTGCCCTCTGACCTCCATGACATTTAAATAAATAAATAAATAAATAAATAAATAAATAAATAAATAAAATATTTAAACAAAAAAGAGAAAAGAGGGAGAAAGGGGCTGGGAAACAGAGACAGAGAGGAAGGGGAAAGAAGGGAGGGGAGGGGAGGGGGGGAGGGGGAGTGTGGAGGGGAAGTGGGGTGGGAGGAGGGAGAAGGGGGANAGGGGAGGGGGAGTGGGAGGAAGTGGGGTAGGAGGAGAGGGGGAGGGGGGGAAGGGGGGGAAGAAAGACAAGGACCATAGCTTGATAATTTGAGGAAAGGAAGAATGCTTGAGCTTAGCTAGGCAGGATCCTCCCTAAAGTCCCCAGAGACTTCAAACTCTTGGACTCCCAATGTGTAAGATAATAAATACCCGTTGTTTTAAGCCCCCAAGTCTGTGGTAACTTGTTCTGACAGGCGTAGGACATTAACACACTCCCCAGGTTTATTTTGAACTCCACTGCTTTGACTGGACATTCATTTTTCCTGCTAAGGGAAACTTCAAGACCAGGGTTTACTATCCTCCTTTGTGGTTTTGTTTTTGCAATTTCTAACCCCCAGGTTGGCTGAAGGAAGGGGTTTAAGAGGGGAGGGGAGGGGAGGGGAGGGGAGGGGAAGACAAGACAGGACCAGCCTTGAAATGTTGAGGAAAGGAAGAATCTTGAGCTAGCTAGGCAGGATCCTCCCTAAAGTCCCCAGAGACTTCAAACTCTTGGACTCCCAATGTGTAAGATAATAAATACCCGTTGTTTTAAGCCCCCAAGTCTGTGGTAACTTGTTCTGACAGGCGTAGGACATTAACACACTCCCCAGGTTTATTTTGAACTCCACTGCTTTGACTGGACATTCATTTTTCTGCTAAGGAAACTTCAAGCCAGGGAGTTACTATCTCCTTTGTGGTTTTTGCATTTCTACCGCCAGGTGGCTGAAGGAAGGGTTAACGGCAGACTTCTCCCCGTAACTCACCAGCTTGCAGAGAGAACAGATACTGAGCGAAGAGTGGGGAGTATTAACTCGCCAGCCTTGCAGAAAGTGGTTGGAAGCAATGACTCAGGTGTTAAAGATAGCGCCTGAAGTTCCGGGTCTTAAAGCCCTGGTTGATACAGTGGTGGGTTTATTTTGGCCCTGTCTATACTTAATTAGCAGTTTGTCAACCTCAGCCTTTAGCTCCCGTCACCTCAGTCCGTCCGTCCCCCACCCCACCCCCCTTCCTGGCCACTGTGAGATGCACTTTTCAGTCTTGCTGTCTGATTGATACTTGTACAATGACCAAAATGACCGCTGCTGACAGTGGAGCACGGTGAGGTGCCAGGTTGATTCCTGGGTTTTTCTCTGGGTCCTTCCTTGGCTCCATCTGCTGGTACACATCCCAGTCTGTTCAATGGGGCCCTCCCAGGTGAAAGAGGAACAGAGAGTGAAGGAGAACTTTAAAGAGTAAAAATAGAGCTTCGGGTGTAGTTCTGTTGGTGGAATGTGGCTAGAATGCACGAAGACCCGGGGACACATCCCTGCCTGTAACCCCGGAACTCCAGGCACGAAGCCAGAAGGTTCAGAAACTCAAGATGATGGGCTGGGGAAAAGTGCTTTCTGTTGAACTGTGAGAACCTGAGTTCCAGTCTCCAGAACCTATGTTAAGCCAGGCACAGTAACGCATGTCTGTGATCGCAGTGGAGTCCAGAGAACTCTCCAGAAGCGCCTGAGCCAGCTAGCCTAGTGTACACAGCGCAACGACAAAGAAACCATGTCTCCAACAAGGTAGACTTCCAAGGCCCGCAACAGAGGTTGTCCTCTGACCTCTGCATGCAAGCCATGGCACGCATGTACTTCATACACACCATGCAAGTGCATATTCACACAGACACACACACACACAGAAAGAGAAAATGGCCCACGAGAAAGCAGCAGACAAGATAGAAAGCCCGAGAACCTCAGAGTTCTTTGGTCCATAGAAGTATTTCTGAACAACAAAGCTTGTGTGTGGCCTTGGGGATACCAAATGATGAAGGAATCTTCTGTGTGAAATTAGGAAATGGCAGCTGTTGGGTCCGGGTTTCCCAGAATTCCAAGGAACACACAGATGTCCACTTCTTCCAGAGGCTGTCAATCTAAGGACCTCTTCCCTTGTATTTAAGGTCCCGCCCTGTGGCTATAAAGGGGCGTGCCTCAGTTTCCATCTTGCTGGCTACCCCATCACGTGCCAACAGGTAGTCAGTCCTGGCAATTTCTGAAGTAAACTTTATCCCGGAGTGACTAAGCCTCATGTGCCTGTCTTTTATTGGGGGTTTGTACCGTTACTATCTAATAGCAGCCATGTTGGGGAACAAGTGTGAGCCTCTGGGTTTTGTTGTGTTTTTCTCTTTGTGTATGTTTCCCCCCCCACACTTTCTCTTTCCTACTCCGCCTTCTGGTAGACTTATGGCAATCACAGTGAGCATTTTCCATTTTTATTTTATTTTATTTTATTTCATATTTGGCCTTTTCGATACAGGATCTCTTACAGTCCAGATTAACTTTGAACTAGCTATGTAGTTAAAGCTGCCCTTGAACTCATAATCCCCCTGACGCTACCTCCCAAACTCCTGATTCCCTGACTCCATCTCCCAAGCACTGGGATTACAAGGCATGACTCACTGTGCACAGCTCAGATAAAGCACCCTTAACCCAGTGCCACAAATGCAGATAGGAATTCCAGGCACAGCAAGGACTGGCGGCCAGCAGCCACTACCAAGAACCCTTCATTGGACCCTGTCCATAGCCAACTGGACAGGACCAATTCAGGAGGTCTAGACCCCTGGCAGATTCTAAATGCTTTTTTGGCTGAGGATTTGAGACAAGACAATCCCTGCCCTCAGGAAACTTGCAAGCACAGGAGGCTTCTTGTGGCCTTGGGTCCATATCTTTGTCCATCAATTTAGGGGCTAGTATTTCCACAAACGAAATTTGGAGAAGATAAACTATCAGACCATAGCATCTTCCCTTTCCTTCGGATTCATATATAACGTTAATTTGTTTGGCATTAGCACCAGAAGAAAACAGATTCGAGAGGCCTGCAGCCATCATGCTCTGTGGAATTATGAACAGGATGGTAGAGGGGAGAGCAGGAGCCTGAATGTGGGCATCTGGGCACTAGAGGCTCTGGTGTCTTAATTTTGAAAGTCTGAAAAATGCTCACTTTTCAGCCTCTTTCTCTCACTTGCATCATAGGCTTGTTTTTCCAATCTTCACTTAATTAAGACCAGCTTTCCCCTCCCACATGACAGATGCAGAGAATAAGCCAGTCTTTCTACAGTTGAGGATTATGCCCTGACACAGATCCCAAGATGTTGTAAGGCAGGGGCCCGGGACCAGCTGGACCATGGGGATAGTGGGATGGGGCCGTGGTCACAGGCTCCACTGCTCTGAGGGCCAAGTGTCTTTGCTGATTGTGGCCACGGAATGTTTCCTTAACAGTCATGGGATGACACAGAGGCCAGGGGAGGAAGTAAAGAATTGGTGTAGCAAGTTCACAACTAGAAACAAAACCACCACATGCTTCTGGTTGATGTTCTAGAACATTCCTGGGGGCCTGGTCACGCCACTAAGTATGAGGCACAGAGCATCATGCAGAGAGTTTTTACATGAACCCTTGACACCTTTGTGACTAGAACTGACCACACCTCTGCTGAGCAGGTGGGGTGGGGCCCCTATGCTGTAAGCAGAGTCCCTGCTTCAGATGAGGAAGGCAGAGGTCAGAGAGGTGAAGCAACTCATGGCCTGGCCAAAGGTTATGCAGCAAGCAAGAGAGAGAGCCCCCTGGAATTGAGAATCTTACTGGGGGGCGGGGCGGGGGGGGGCTCTAGTGGGAAACGTTGAAGCAGCTATGGTTGCAATATCTTGAAACTCATGACTTTGTCCAAAGGTGTGGAGGAAAATCCTCCATATTCTGGTTGCCTGGAGACTTTTGAAATGTCTTGTGTCTTGGAACCCATGGGGGTGGTGTGTGGTCCAGGATCCCTCACAGAACCTTTTTCCTCGGTCTTCTTTCCTTCCTTCCTTAGAACTGGGAAAACCCTTAGGCACTGTTACAGTTGGTATATAGTTTAAATCCTCCAGGATTATACACTACCATCTTGGACTCCACTGTGGTGCCCAGGTGGGGCCTAATGGAAGGTGATCAGATGGTCAGGATACCCCTGGAAGGGACTGATGCAGGTCTCATGGGACTAAATTAATTCTTGTTGGGTTATTACAAAGAGATGAAGCCAGGCCCATCCCGGCTCTCTTCTGCCCACATTCCCACCGTTGTGATCCACAGAAGCCCTCATTAGAGCTGAGCAGTGCTGGGCTGTGGTGTCCCTTGAACCTCCAGAAATATGAGCTAAATAAACCTCTTCTTAAAAAAATATCAAAGTGCCCAGCCTCAGGTGTTTTGTTATAACAAAACAAAATGGGCTGATAGAGCTATGTTAAGAAGACATTGGCGGGCTGGAGAGATGGCCTAGCGGTTAAGTGCGCCGACCGCTCTTACAGAGGACCCGGGTTCGATCCCCAGCACCCACATGGTGGCTGAGAACCGTCTGAAACTCCAATTCCAGGAGAACTCCAGTTCCAGAGGAATCCGAGACCCTCTTCTGACCTCCGCGGCATTGCACGACACGGGTGCACAGACTTGCATGCAGACAGTACATTCATACACATACAGAAATGAATAAAATTAATAAAAAAAAAAAAAAAAGAAGACATTGGCTTTGACAGGAAGAACCCCGGGCAGAGATACGGATGCTTTCTCATCTTCAATGCCAGCTGGGAAGCTATCTGGTGTGGCCCAGAGACACATGGAAAAAAGAGACATGGGAGTCCACAAGGGTAAGGATCAGTGTCTGTTCCAGGGCTTGGAGCTCTTTGGATCTGTTTTCTCATCCCTTAACAGAGATGCCATTAGAGGCTAGAGAGATGGCTCAGCAGTTAAGAACACTGGCTGCTCTTGAAGAAGACCCGAGTTCAATATCCATCACCCATGTGGCAGCTAATAACCATCCACAAGCCCAGTTCCAGGGAATCCAATACTCTCTTCTGTCCTCCATGGGCATTGCACAACATGGGATGCACTTACATACATGCAGACAAAACATCCATACACATAAAATAAATGTAAACAAATAAAAGTTTTATAAAATGTCATTAATGTCACAGGGTCAGATTCAGCTCTGGAGAGAGTTTCAAGATGGTGGGGTGAGGTGCACCCCAGGCAGCTGGCCTTGAGTCCAGGGCATACTGGCTCCCAAGAGGTTGAGTGTGTGTGCACTGGACTTTGTAAGAAACCGTATCACACAGAACAAATATTTTCCTGACCTTATTGCTTTTATACTGATCTCAAAATTCTGAACTTAGAACTTGGCAAATAAGAAAGAAAATAACTGGGGAGCCAAGATGATGGTGGTGTGGCTTCAGGCCCCAGAGCCACAATAGAGAGAGCGACTCTCAGAGCATTTACCCAAGGATGGTGGAGATTTAACACCGGTTGGACCTAGCCATACGCTCCCAAGGGCCTGGTCCAAGATGCAATGAAGGTGGAGAATTTCAAATGGGAAATGACCTTCATGTTTCAGTCATAGGACTTTAAAAAAGTGACTCCAGGGGCTAGAGACATGGCTCAGGGGTTAAGAGCACCGGCTGGTCTTATAGACGACCTGGGTTCAGTTCCCAGTACCTACATGGCAACTAACAACCATCCATAACTTCCGTTCCAGGGGATCCAACGCCCTCTTCTAACCTCTGTGGGCACTGCATAATATGGGTGCATTTACACACAGGCATAAGTTTAAAATAATATAAGTAAAATGTGACTCCATTAAGGAGACATTTCATCACTTGTTCCCTGACCACAGAGGAAGAGATGTGAAAACAGCAGTCACCAGAAAAGTCAACTGGATCCTTGGCCATGAGAAAGAAGACATTCTATCTCCTTGAGCAAAAGTGAAAAGTGGTTTTCTCCAATACTAATGTTTCCCTAACAGGAACTGGGGTCACCTCCCATGAACTGTAGTCCCCTCCCATGAGCCAAAGTTGTGGTCCCCTCATGAGAACTGGCACCGAGGTCCCCTTCCAGGAACGTGGAGCTGTATGGATTTTTTTTTCCTTATCCCTTCCATTCTCCTCCGATGGGCAACTGTTGAGATCTACAGTTTGCCTGTCCTGAGGGTTTTTCTTCTAAACTCTAGGAAAATTGCCCTCAAGCTTAAAAAAAAAAGAATAGAGGCCGGGCGTGGTGGCACACGGCTTTAATCCTAGCACTTGGGAGGCAGAGGCAGGCAGATCTTTGTGAGTTCAAGGCCAGCTGGTCTACAGAGTGAGTTCCAGGACAGTGGGGCTACAGGGAGACCCTTGTCTCAAAATGACAACCAAACAAAAAAGACAAAAAACAAACAAACCAAAAAAAGCAAGCCACTCTACGCTCTGGGAAGCAGAGCGGCAGGCAGGAATCTTTGTTGAGCGTTCAAGGGCCCAGCCTGGTCTACAGCGTGAGTTCCGTACAGAGGGGGCTACAGGGAGACCTTCTGTCTCCTAAAGACTAAAAAAAAAAAANAGGGCTGGAAGAGATGGCCCAGCGGGGGTTAAAGCACCGACTGTCTCTATGCAGAGGACCCTGGGTTCGATCCCCAGCACCCACCATGGCGGCTGAGAAACCGTCTGTAACCCAATCCAGAGAGAACTCCAGCTTCAGGGAAATCCGTAGAACCTCTTCTGACCTCTGACGTGTTGCATGACACGGGTGCAAAAAAAAAAAAAAAAAAAAAAAAAAAAAAAAAAAAAAAAAAAAAAAATTAAAAAAAAAAAAAAAAAAAGCTCTCTGTAAATACCCTCATAGATAGGCCCAGGGATGTGTCTCCCAGGTGATTCTCAATCAGTCTAGTTTTTGAAGGTTAACTGTCACAGTCTTCTGTATTATTGCTTGTATTTGTTCATTATGTGTGTGTCTGTGCACACGCAGTAAAATCATGCATGGCATGCATTCGGAGGTCAGAGGACATCTTTCACGGGATACAGTTTCTTCTACCCATTGTGGGCCTAGGGATCAAACCATCAGGTATGTCAGTCTTGGCGGCAGGCCACCCCTAATACCTTGGCCCGAAGCCATCTCATCGGCACCCATCAAATTTTTATGATTATTTATCTTTAACTATTCTGTGAATAAGGTTCAGGACAGCACTGAAGTGTCACCTTCAGCCTCTGTTGACCTTCTTTGTTTATCTTCCTTTCTTTCCCACCCCCTCCATCTCTAGCTTCCTCTCCCCTGAGTTCTAGTGTAGGATAATCTCTTCTCTTCCTGCATATGAACTCTTCTGGTGTTAAGGTAGTAAATTGTACAAAGCCTAACATTCAATGCATATCAATTAAACTTAAAGTAGCTCATCACACCCAATATTGCTAATACCATTCTCCTGGACATATCAGTTCTGGTAATCACAGAGTCTGACAGAGAATAGATTTATCAATGTTGCTTCTGTAAGCCACAATGTAAGTAAATAATGTTCCCCACTTTATGAAGGAAAATTAATATTTACCATTTCCCTGAAAATAAAGCAGCAAAAAATAAGCCAACCTGAAAAAACCCATCTGACCTCAAAAGCCGTAAGCCCTCCTAGACTTTAGCCGTCACCCCAGGCGGGAGCCAAACTGAGGTGTCGTTCAGGGCTCCGATTTCGGGTATCTGTTTCCTCGTTAAAAACTTCCTCTTGACCAACTGTAAAAGTGGCAGCAAATAATAGTAGCATAATGACCACCGGGAAGACTAGGATGATTGCAAGGCCTAAAGCGACTAAAAAGTGGCTAATGAACGGGATATAGGGCAAAAAGAGGAAGCCCAGACCCGCAATAGTTCCCGGCTGTCTCCTATAACTTCCTACAGTTCCCAACCGAGGTGAAAGCCACAGAAGCCCGCGGGATAGGCGAGCCAGGCTGGGCGGACCCGAACCCTCAAATAAATAGAATTGCTTTATAAATTAAACTTAACCGCTCGTGAAAAATTAATGAAAGGCTCAAGAATGGCCTCAAGGCACTCAAAGGCCTGGGTCGGCAAGGAATTAAAACCCAACAACAAACAATGATTTTCGTAAGCTGAGATGAAACTAGACTAATGAAACTAAGTGTATGGCGGGGCTGGCGTAAGAGCAGACAGGTGGAATCTTTAAAAGAAAAACATATCATACACCTAGCTGTGGAAAGATGCTAGCAGGTCCGACTTTAACACGGAGCACAGAGAACCACCTGGTTTGCATCCCCAATCAATCCCACATGGTGGGTTAGCTTGGAGATACTCCGTCTGAACAATAACCTTCCAATTCCAGGAAGAAACTCCCAAGTTCCAGAAGGAAATTCCACCGAACCCTCTTTACTTGTACCTTCCCGCCCACTGGTGGAGCACACTTGCACCGTCAACAGTTACGCATTTCTATGCACAACCTGCATTGCCAACCAGTTATCTCATCATTACCTACATAAACAGTAAATAAAAATTAACTAAATTAATAAAATAAAATAAATAAAAAAAAAAAGAAGTGTACTATGCCTTTTCGACAATGAGAAGAATCTCTTCCCTCAAAGCGGATGCACGGGAATGTGATAGATGCCTTTTCTCATCTTTTTCGGGAATCCCCATTGCTTCAGGAACAGCTATCTATGAGCCTTAATCTCTGTAGCCAGAGACACATGGAAACAAAGAGCACATGGAGTCCCAATGAGGGTCCGCATCAGTGTTGTTCCATGTGGCTTGGGATCTTCTTGGTATTCTTTTTTCCTCATCCCTTATACCAGACAGATGCACATTAGAGCTTAGAAGAGATGGCTGCTGAGCAGTTAAGAACACTGGCTGCTCCTTGCAGAAGACCCGAGTCAATATTCTCATCACCCCAGATTGGCACTAATCAACCCATGCCACAAAGCCCAGTCCAGGTTAATCCAATTACTATCTCTTCTGTTCCTCCATGTGGCATTGCACACATGGAGTGCACTTACATACCAGCAGACAACCTAAAACAGTCATGCATACAACATAAAAATAAATGTAAACAAATAAAAGTTTTATAAAATGTCATTAATGTCACAGGGTCAGATTCAGCTCTGGAGAGAGTTTCAAGATGGTGGGGTGAGGTGCACCCCAGGCAGCTGGCCTTGAGTCCAGGGCATACTGGCTCCCAAGAGGTTGAGTGTGTGTGCACTGGACTTTGAAAGAAACCGTTTATCACACAGGAAATCAAATGGATTCTATTGCCCTGTACCTTATTGCTTTAACATCATTTACTATGATCTGCAAAGAATTCTTCAATCAAACTTTCGGTCTAAGCTTAATATAAGATATATGCAAAAAAATTAACTGGGAAGCAAGAAGTTGACTTGGAGGGAATGATAGGATGTATAGGCTTCTTACACATAGGACCCCCGCAACCACCTCCGCATAAGAGGAGAAGTCGTGACTACTTCAGAAATGGGTAGATACCTCTTACCCAAAAGGATGTGAGAATTTAACACGTTGACTATATGAGCCCATACTCGCTAACTCCGATGGGCACACCTGGTCAAATAGACGCAAAATGAAGTTTGGGAGGAGTATTCAATCAGGATTCGAGGACAGAATGACACTTCAGGTTTTTCTCAGTCAAATAGGAGCTCTGATTATTATAACACAAACAAGATGACGTCGCAGGGCTAGAGACACTGTGCTCAAGGGTGGTTTAGCATATGTGAGGACCGGCTCTGGTCTTTATAGGGACGACCTGTCTTACGCATTTTCCCAGTACGCTACATCGGCTCGACACCATTCTCATATTCATCCATGAACTCCGTTCCCAGGAATTTCCAAACGCCTCTTATCGCTCATTGGGCACTGTCAATTAATGATGGTGCATTTACACACAGGCATAAGTTTAAAATAATATAAGTAAAATGTGACTCCATTAAGGAGACATTTCATCACTTGTTCCCCCTGGAACCATGACCAGGTGAGAGAAGAGTTCCGTGAAAATCACCAGGTCACGCGCCAGAATATAGGGTCTACCTGGAAATCCTCGCTTCATTGCACCCAATGAGAAAAGAAGCACCCATATTCTATGTCTTTCCTTGAGTCAAAATGAAAAATGGTTTTCCTCCCGATATAGCTAATGTTTCTCTATCCCGCCGCACACACCTAACAGGAAACTAGGGATTTTGAGTCGTTCTCTCGGCATGGAACTGTAATCGCACCTATCCCTTAGGGCCTCAAAGTTTAGTCCCCACTTGGGAAGACACTGCCCTCAAGTTCCGCTGGGGATGTGCTTTCCCTTCCTAGGAAGTGGAGGAAGCCATGCTTATGGGATTTATAGTTCTTTTTATCCACTGGTCCCTCCATTCGTGCCACCTTGAGTATGTGGCGAAACTGTTGACTGAAGAATTCTTACAGTTGACCATGTCAGAGCTCGACGTTATAACTCTTTTTCTAGAAATTCTTAAGCGAAAAGATTGCCCTTTTTCAGACCCTTACACAAAACACAAAAATAATTAAGAGGCGAGCCTGTTGAGTGGACACGGCCTTTAACGAGGCACTGGGGGCATGAGGGGTAAGGCAGAATTGGGAGTGTTCTTTACTGGCAATTAGGAAGACCATTGGTCTTACAGAGTGAGTTCCAGGCACAGTAATGTAGAAACAGAAAGCCCCCGTTCTCTGGAAGAATTCATAATACGCAGAAAAAAAACACATATAAGAGAAAAAAAAAAAAAAAAGAGCACACACAATCTTCTAGCCACCCATACCCACTCCCTACTGTGCACTTCCAGGAATATTGAATACTGGTGTACATTTCTTAGGGGACGAAAGGTATCCCAGCAAACCAAGGACTCTGGAGGCAAGCTACATGAACTTGTGGAGGGTAAAGAATGGAGGTCAGGCAGGCTCTTCCATTTATAAATATACATATATATGTATATATACATATAATTGCTTTTATTGTATGCATATGAGTGTTTGTCTGCATGTATCTATGTGCATCACTTTCATGCAATGCCTGAAGAGGCCAGAAGAGGGCATTGGGCCTCTGGAACTGTAGATATAGTTGTTAGCTACCCTGTGGGTGTCTGTGGACTGATCTTGGGTCCTCTTGTGTTCTTAACCAATGAGCCATCTCTCCAGCCCTACCTCCTCCACATTTTGTACAGGAAACTGCCTGCATGCGTGGCTGTGTGTGGTGACACTAGCTTGGGTATGGGGAGGTTCCTGCTTCTTTAGTATTTGTAAGCAAGGGTGTTATAACCCTCACTGGCTGACCTTGGGCATTTGAAAGCTACTTGTCCTTATTGCAGTAATAATGGGCTCTTGAAAAAGGAACAAGGATGCTCCTCAGGCTGATTTACAATCCCTTGGGGATTACCAATATTGTCTGAGTCAATAACCAGGATTTCATCACCCAAGAGCTCTTTGGGCATTCTTGCCAGGCCTCCGCTATGCTGTTCTTTCCTTTGCCTTCTAGCCAAAGAATGAAACAAACAAATCACGCCTGTCTATTAAACTTTGGCTCACTCTTCCGGAGCCATTTCCTGGTTTTCAAAGAAGTCCCTATCCACTCAATTTGAATCCAAACTCTGTGCTGTTACAGGTGGGTGGTCAGAGCTCCTTTGAAGCTTTGCTACTCAGGGTCTTCTACTGAGGCAGAGGAAAAATCTTTGTTTGCTTGTTTGTTTGTTTGTTTGCTTATTGAGACAGGGTCTCAGTCCTGGCTGGCTATGTAGATCAGGCTGGACTGCTACTCACAGAGATCAGCCTGCCTCTGCCTCCCGAATACTGGGACTAAAGGCGTACTTCATCATCCCCAGCAAGAGGCATTTCTTAAACAATTTGTTTGGCGCTGGGAAAGGAACCTGTGGCCTCGTAAATTCTACATATTCTCTGAGCTACTAAGACACCTCCCAGCCCCGAGCCACATCCCCACACCCTCACGAAGTTTATTTCATTCAGAGGTGGTTGATGTGAAGGTTTTTGTTTGGTTTTGTTTTGTTGGTAGGCAATCCTCTAACCAGAAGGAAGCCTCAAGCAATAAAACTTCCTGAGCACAATCCAGGACATTCTAAACAGAATTCAGTAGCAACTCCTGGGTAGATGTGGCCCCAGGACAAATCCATTCTGAAAGTCTTCCTTCAGTTAAGACTTTTAGAAATGTTTATCCTTTAGCCGGGCATGGTGGCGCATGCCTTTAATCCTGGCACTCAGGAGGCAGAGGCAGGCGGACCTTTGTGAGTTCAAGGCCAACCTGGTCTATAGAGTGAGTTCCAGGCTAGCTGGGGCTACAGAGAGCCCCTGTCTCAAAAAGACCAAAAAAAAAATGTTTATCCTTTAAAAAAATGATTTATGTTTTTGTTTGTCTTTCAGCAGGTTTTTTGTGTGCTTGCTTGTTTAGCGACATGGTCTCACTGAAGCGCTGGTTGGCTTAGAACTGCATATGTAGACCATCTAGACTCTAACTCACAGAGATTCACCTGCCTCTGCCTCTCAAGAACTGGGACTGAAGATGTGTACCATGATGCCTGGCCTTTGTTTTTATTTTTGAGACAGGATCTCATAGCCAGGATTATAGGAGTCTGCTACAAACGCTCACTTATGCAGGGCTGGGAATCAAACTCAAGGCTTCCTGCATTCTGGGCAAGCACTCTAGAACAGAGCTATACTCCGGGTCCTGGGATCTGATACATACATATATATATGTGTGTATATATATATATATATATATACATATATATACATATATATACGTATATATATGTATATATATGTATATATATGTATATATAAAATTGAAATATAGCCATGGCACCTATGTACAAGGCAGATGAAACTATTTCAGTATTTGTGTGCAATGTTTAATAATCAGATCAGGTTAACTGGCAAATCTTTCACCTCAATCATATGTCACTTATCTGTGTTAAGGACAAAATGCTCTCTAGTACAAATTTTGAAATAGCCAATCAGTTGTCATGCGCACTTACCCTGCTGAGTTATAGAACATTAGAAGTTATTCGTCGGATCTAGCCACAGCCCTGACCCATCAACCATTCCCTCCATTCCTCTCTCCTACATACCTTTCCCAGGTGCTGATAACTGCTATTATATTTTATACTTTAAATTTTTAAAAATGTGTGTGTGTGTGTGTGTGTGTTGGGGGGTGCATGTCATGGAGTGTATGGGTGGCAAAGGGCCACTTTATGGAGTCAGTTCTCCCCTTCCACCTTTACGTGGGCTCCAGGGGTCAAACTCGGGTTACCAGGCTTTCACAAGGTTGCACTTTGTATGAAACTATCAAAGAATGGATTCAATAAAAGATTTAAAAATTGGGGCTGAAAAGATGGTTCAGCAATTAAGAGCCCTGGCGGCTCTGCCAAAGGACCCAGATTCAGTTCCCAGCACCCATACTGTAGCTAACAATCACCTGTAACTCTAGTTCCAGGAGACCCAACCAGCCTCTTCTAGCCTCCATAGCACGTACACACATGTAGGCAAAACATTCATACACATAAAATAAAAATAAATTATCAGTTTAAGAAAGGTTAGTCAGTATCAGGAGGTTGAAGCAGGTAGATCCCTGTGAGATCAAGGCCAGCCTGGTCTTCATAGAGAGTTCCAGTCTAGCTGGGGTAACAGGGAGTGCCTGTCTCAAAAGAACAACAGAAAAAGTTTTAAAAGAATTTAAAATTACTAGAAGATAAAATTTATTTTCTTTAAAAAAATTTCTAGTGCCGGGTATGGTGGCACATGCCTTTGACACCAGCACTCTCGAGGCAGAAGCTGGCAGATCTCTGTGAGTTCAAGTCCAGAACTAGTACATAGCTAGTTCTAGGCCAGCTGGGGCTACAACAGGGAGACCCTGTCTCAAAAGGACCAAAAAAAAAAAAATTCTAAGGGGGTTGGAGAGATGGCCCAGTGGTTAGGGCACTGGCTGCTCTTGCAGAGGACCTGGGCTTTGTTCCCACATGGCAATAACAACCGTCTGTAACTCTAGTTGCCAGGGATACAACACCTTCTTCTGACCTCTGCAGGCATTGCACAGCACAGGTACGCTTCTATACATACATGCAGTCAGTGTGCTTATACACATAAAATAAAAATAATAAGTGAAATACTTTTTTAAAAAAGTAGCATTTGTCCTTTTTCTGGCTGCTCCACCATACTGTCTCCTCCCCACCCCAGCAAGCAAGCTAACTAAATAGTATGGGTTAACTGGCTCTTCTGTTACAACTCCCTCCAGAGAAGAACAGTAGGGCAGAAGTGGAGCCAAGAACTCCGTGAGTGGATGTGGCACTAACCCTCCTGGCTAGGATCTCAGAGCAGAGGCAGTTTAACAGTCTTGGCATCGCTAACCTCGCAGGAGCAGAGATGTGGGACGCTTATCCTTTGTGAAGGTGCTTCGGGGTATGTTTCCGCATCTACTGCACGGTGTGGTCAGCTCACCTGTGTGGCATAACAACGTGCCTGCTGTTCCTCAAGCTACGCCATCTCACCTGTACCTGTTATCACTCTTTCCTGCCCTGGAGAGTCCAGTTCTGGCTTGGCTGCTTTCCAGCTGACCCCGGCTGCAAGATCATCACAGGGCCTTCATTTTCTAATTGTTTTAGGACGGCACCTGCCCCGCCCATCTGTGGGGTTATTGCCAGATAAAGGATTCACTGCCACACTTTTTTTTTTTCCCAGTGTCTTCCTATTAGTGATAAGTAGAACTCTAAAGATAAAACCCAAAGCTGTGTCTGGTGATGGGGTGCGGCAGATCAGGAGCTCTAAGCCAACTTAATCATATTGAGACCCTGTCTCAAAATAACATTAGCCAGTGATTAGATAAAAAACATTTGCTATGCAAGCCTGAATTTGATCTCTGAAACCCATGTAAAAAAGCCAGAGGTGTTGGGCCTGGTGGTGCATGCCTTTAATCCTAGCACTCAGGAAGGCAGAGGCAGGTGGATCTTTGTGAGTTCAAGGCCAGCCTGGTCTACAGAGCAAGTTCCAGGACAGCTGGGGCCACAGGGAGACCCTGTCTTGAAAAAGACCAAAAAAAAAAAAAAAAAAAGCCAGAGGTAATGATGCACATCTGTAATCCCATTGCTTACTATGGAGAGATGGAAAGCAGAGATAGATGAACTGCTCGAAGCTCAGGAGCCCGGAGAACAGCTCAGTGGCAGAAACAAGTAACACCCTCCTCAGCAAGGGAGAAAAGAGAATCAACTCACAAAAGTCATCTGGCCTCCTCACATGGGCTGTGGGACACATATGCCTGCATCAAATGTGTGCATGTACACACACACACACACACACACACACATGTGCACACACACTAATAATGATGATGATGATAATTTTTAAAAATTTTAAGATAGAAAGTCTCACTATGTTGTCCTGGCTGGCTTGGAATTCACTGTATACCAGGATCGCCTTGGAACTAAAGTTACCAATGGCTGTTACCTACCATGTGGGTACTGAGGACTGAATCAGAGTCCTCTGCAAGAGCAGCCAGTAACTGTTTTGTTTTGCTTTGTTTTGTTTTTTCACAAGGTCTCTCTATTGTAGCCCCAGCTGACCCGGAACTCACTATGTAGACCAGGCTGGCCTTGAACTCACAGAGAGATCTGCCTGCCTCTGCCTCCTGAGTGCTGGGATCAAAGGTGTACGCCGCCGCCACACACAGCCCATAAGCTTTGGAGTCATCGCTCCATTCCCAAAATATCTTTTCAAAAAGATTTTGTAAAGTATGTATATGTATATGCATGTGTGTAGGTTAGAGCTGGTGCCCAGAGAGGACAAAAGTATCAGATTCCCCTGGGGCTGGAGTTATAAGTGGTTGTGAGCTGCCTGATATGGGTGCTGGGAACTGAACCCAGGTCCTCTGCAAGAGCAATATGCACTCTTAACCACTGAACCATCTTTCTAGCCCCTGAAATATCTTTATTAATTCTACCTTGACTTAAAAGAAAGAAAAGAAAAGAAGGAAGGAGGGAGGGAAGGGGAGAGAAAGGGAGGGAAAGGGTATCTTGAAGCAAAGACAGGGAAGCAGTCACTAAGAAGGACTGCTGAACGGAAGATACCTCATTACTTATAAACAGAAGAGTCTGGGTTTCTGCCTCACACAGAGGTGGACTCGAGGCCAGTGGTCAGCGCCCTGGAGGGACTCAGAGCCTCCCATCCCAGGCAGCACAGAAGGGATGACTTCAAGGAAGGTCATAGCGTTTATTCAGCTCATCCCTGTGCTCAAGAGCTGGAACCCTAAGCTTTTGGCTCTTGCACACAAAGTGACATCAAAGTTCCCCTTGTATGTTGGAGACATGGTTTGTCTTGCAAAAGCTAGTGCCCCCAATGGTCGCTTTTCTGCCAGTCACGATGTCTCAGCTTTCCACTCTGCTTCCTCCCATAACTGCTGGGAGGGGTGCTGTCCAAACAAACCCTGTCATGTCCTGTGGGTGTCTGCTGACAGCAGAGTGGCTGCTGACCTCAGCTCCGCTGATGTAATAACAGAGCCCTCAGACGGCTTCTTCACGTGGTCAAGACTGTAGCCCTGTTTTGAAATCCATGTGCCGGAGTCACTGACTCACTTCCCCACAGCCTCCTGAGTTTTGCTATTCCTTTCCCAGATCAACAGAGCCTGGGCACTGCTCCACCAGAGAACCCCACCCCGGTGGGGGGGGGGGACACTTGCATGGGGGGCAAAACAATTGACAGCCTGGCCTTTAGCTGTCTATGCGGCTACCAGGGGAGAAGCCGCTTCACAGACAGCTAGATAACTTTTCCTGCCTTTGTGATCTTTGCAGGACACACAAGTGCCAAATGCGGTAACGCTTCTCTAATCCAGACTGCCGAGAAGAGGACCGAAGCCTATTGATTTTTTGTTTGTTTTTGTTTTATGAGACAAGGCTCTCATCCACTCCTGAGGTCTGAAACTAACTGAGCTCAAGCTGGACTCAATTTACAGCAACCCTCTTACCTCAGCCTCCTGAGTGATGGGATTATAGGCTTTAGCCACCTATGCCTGGTTTGGGCCTATTTGTTTAAAGGAGGGAGAAGGAAGGAAATCAGACAACATAATGTTTCTCCTGAGTGTCTAAAACAGGTGGACCAGTTGTATATTTTATGAATGCCTGTCACTAACTAGGTTTTGTTTTTGTCATTCCAGGCCTATTAACTGATACTAACACATACTGTGTGTGTGTGTGTGTTTGTGTGTGTGTACATATGTGGGTCCACTCACAAAGACTAGAAGATATTGGATCCTCTGCAGCTGGAGTTACAGGTGGTGGTGAGCCACCCAGTGCGGGTGCTGAGAACTGAACTTGGATCCTTCGGAAGAACAGCATCTACTCCACCACTGAGTTATCTCCCAACTCAATGGATATATTCTGAGATCCCCAGACACTTCCCACTTCCCACCATGTATGCTGAGAGAAAGCGTTCACTATCTGTTTGAGACAGGAACTGACTCTGTAGCCCAGGATGGCCTCAAACCCACAATCCTCCAGCCTCAGCTTCCCCAATGCCAGGACTAGGACCTATGTCACCGTGGACTATTATTTTGAAATTAATGAGTCACGGCTGACAGGAGTGCAGAACTCACTGCTTGCCAGTTTCTGTGGCAAGCTTTTGATTTCCGTCCTTTTCTAAGAACAGACCTATTTCCTTTTGTCACAATCCCCACTCCTTCCTGTATGAACAGCCACCTGACATCTTTACTATGTGCCTTTAGCAATATTCCTAGAACCTCAGGCTATGATTTTCCCATGCACGTACTCTAATTTACTTTAAAATTAAAATATAATAATAATAATAATAATTATGTAGGAGGGGGCACATGCCACAGTGTGTGTGTGTGTGTGTGTGTGTGTGTGTGTGTGCGTGCGTGCGTGTGTGTGTGTGTACAGTCTGTTCTCTCTTTCCACTTATAGGTCCTGGACATGGAACTCAGGCTGTCAGGCTTGGTGGCAAGTGCCTTTACCCACTGAGCCATCTCCCCAGCCCCTCTAAGTTATTTCTATATAAATATAAAGGAGGGCGCATGTATGTCTTTCTCCTGGCCCCATTCTTACAACTGTGTTTGTGCTGTGGATGTGGTCATAGCTGCCACATTTCTGTCCTTTCTTTCACAGAAAGACCCTTAATTCCTTCCTATGTAATAGGGGAAATAAACTGCATCCTCCTGCCAAACGCTCAACACTCACTCATCACCCTGTTCACTAGAATGTACAGGCTTGGGAGGCTGAGGAGATGGCTCAGTGGGTCAAGGGCTTGCTGCAGAAGATGAGGATCTGAGTTCAATCCCCAGAACCAACACAAAGACCAGGTGTGGTATCATGTGCCTATAATCCCAGAGTAAGGAGATGAAGACAGGAGGATTTGTGGGGCTTGCTGCCCAGCCAGTCCAGCCGATTCAACGAACCTCAGGTTCAGTGAGAGATTGTCTCAAAAATAAGGTAGAGCCAGGTATGTTGATGCATGCCTTTGATCCCAGTACTTGGAAGGCAGAAGCAGGTGGATCTCTGTGAGTTTGAGCCCAGCCTGCTCTATATATTGAGTTCCAGGCCAGCTGGGGTTACAGGGAGACCCCATCTTAAAAACACAAAATAAATAATAAATAAATAAATAAATAGGAGAGCAATTGAGGATCTCTGTTCTCTACATACATACACACACAGGGGCACACACACACACACACATGAACGCATACACACACATACACAAGCTATTCCCACAACAACCAATTCCTCAGTGATAGCTGGGTGTTCTATAATTAGTCCAACTCTGACACTAATACCTAGAGCTAGGATTAGATTCCATAGGTTTGGACCTTAGTACATGTAGTATGGATCGTGTCGAGCACTTCATCTCCAGCTTACCATGTTATCTGAAGGCTCTAGAGCCATTACAAGTGGGGGCTGGTGGGCAGAAGTATATCACTGAGGAAAGACCTAATAAAGGGCTGTTGTTGTTGTGATTATTTTACCCGCCTTGTTCCATTCTGCTTCCTGTCTGTGTCGGGGATGTGAGGAACCCCAGTCGCGCACTCCTGTTACAATGGACAGAGTCTGTCCCTCCTCTATATCTTTCCCTCAGTGATGGACTGAAATTCCTGTGAAGCCATTCGCCAAAACAAACCTTTCCTTTCTTTAAGCTACTTCTGTTGCATATTTTGTCACAATGAGGAAAGTAACTAGTTCAGTCCAAGACTGCTTACATTTTATGAAAGGACTGTAAAATAGTGTTCCTATGACTTTAAAAAATATGCTTGGTTGCCGGGAGTGGTGACTCACGCCTTTAATCCCAGAGCTCCAGAGGAAGAGGCAGGCGGATCTCTGAGAGTTCAAGGTCAGCCTGTCTACATAGTGAGTTCCAGGAAAGCTGGGGCTACAGGGAGACCCTGTTTCTAAAAGACAAAAAATAAAAATAAAAAATGTTTGGGGAATTAAGCAAAATCTTGAACATGTATGTCTGAAAATCCTCATGTCTCTTGAGAAAGTTTATGTAAGCATGCTTGCAGCCGGGCGTGGTGGCGCACACCTTTAATCCTAGCACTTGGGAGGCAGAGGCAGGCGGATCTTTGTGAGTTCAAGGCCAGCCTGGTCTACAGAGTGAATTCCAGGACAGCTGGGGCTACAGGGAGACCCTGTCTCGAAAAGACCAAAAATAAAAAACAAAAACCAGGATGTACCAGAAAGTGCCAACTGAAAGGTTGACCTGTCTGAACATCGAAAGGAAGAAA
>VZQC01014891.1:2533238-2632725 GCA_009823505.1 Rhizomys pruinosus
AAAAAAAAAAAAAAAAAAAAAAAAAGAAAGAAAGAAAGAAATCGCGTGAGTCCCCTGGTCTTTTTTCAGCTCTGTGACAATCCATTCAAGTCTCCTGTCTGCCCCGCCCTGGGGGCCACAACTTTACAAGTCCAGGTTCGCCATGCTTCTGACCAACTGTTATAAATCAAGAATTCCCACAGTTTCCTACTCACGTATAATCATTTGCTCAAATGGCTCCTAGAACTTGTGCAATGGCCTCCCCCACGTCCCATCTCCCTGACCAGTCAACAACCTAGGCCTCAAGTGCAGCCCAGTTTTCTATCCTCGACCTGGGCTCTCATTTTATTTCCTTTCCTAAAATTTTGTTTTTATGAATTCTAACAAGTCATAACTACCTGTATTAACATGGAGCAAGCACTTTCTATGTGCTGGGTACTGGTCTGTTCGAGGCACTTAGCAACTCAGGGGAGGAAGGGGCTAATTGCAGGTTACGGGCTACACTCTAACCTTGAAGGAAGCTGTTGCTGAAATTCCTTCCTAGAGGTATCATAGACAAGGCCGCCTGCCTCTGCCTCCCCAGTCCCAAAGGCAAAGTGAGGAAGACTCTCCAAAACCAGAGTTTGGAAGATTCTAACTGGGCTTGCTTACAGAGTAAACAGGTAAGGGCATCACTTACAGGGAAGGCAGCGTCCCCGTCCCCCCCCCCATCAGAGTCCTGGCATGGACTAGGAGACCACCGCCCAGGATGGCAACAATGACTGCCCCATGTGCCCTGGGTCCTCCCCCTTATGCAGTTAAGGCTGACATGCTAGTTGGGAGGGGTATCTGATCCCCCGCCCCCCCTTTCCTTCAGAAGGACAACAGTAAAGTTCATAATTCTGGGCAGACAGGCGCCCCTATTCATCCACATCACATAAGTCAGGAACTTGAAGCACAAACTACGGAAGAAATGGCTGCATCGCAGGTCCCTGTGTAGCTAACTTACGGCCCAGCGCTTCTGCCTGGGAATGGTTCTGCCCGCAGTGGGCTGGGCCCTCCTGCATCAATCCACAAACCAAGACAACCCCACAGACATGCCCTCTGGGAAATCCCTCAACTGAGAGTATCTTCTCTGGTGACTCTAGTGTGTGTCACGTTGGCACTCAAAGCTGACGGGGACAACCATTATTTCTTGTTCTCTCCGTTCCTGTTTTTGTCTCCAGCCCTTATTCTGTCTCATCACATGCACTCGCTCTTTCCCCCTTTTCTCTACACAGGGCTGGGTCCCAGCAGTGTCGTTCCTTCCTGCCCAGTTTTCCCTTCCTCCAGGAACTCCCTAGTCCCTGTTCCTGAACCCCCTGTTCCTCTGCAGCACAGCTGTGTTAAGGACAGTCTTCCTGTTTATTTTCTTCCCACTGACTGTCCATAGAACTGAGGGAGGAAAGTGGTCTCTTCAAGGGGTGACAGTGACTCTAATGTCCTTTAATTGGACTTGAATGCAAGCAGCCAGTTCTGGCTGCAGCTGGCTGCAGTTCTCATCGATTCTCCTCCTCTCCAGGGAAAGTGACAGGCACAAATCCTGTCGGTATCCCTTTCCTTTCCTGAGAATAGTCTCCTTTACTCAGCTATTCCACGTAATCCTGATCCCTTCGGCTCATCCTGTCTGACCTCTAATTAGCCTTCACTCCCCCTTGCCACCATGCCTTTGAGAGAACACTTAATTATAAGGCTGTCCAACACTGAGAAACGTTTCATTTCTCTTTGTGGTTTGGGGCACCTGCCATTGACACATGCCCAGAAACGACCAAGATGTGCCGCAATTAAGGTCCAGAAGCACAGTTTGAACTGTTATAAGGACACGGACTTAAGACCAAAGGCACACGGGTCTGACATGGGTTTAATACATAGGTCACTGCCAAACACAAATGTCGACTACCCCAGCCACTCTTCCTTCCCTACTCAAGATGGGGGACCTTTCACGCACAGCGTCTTCATAACTTCTGATTAAAGAAAAACTCTGAACCAGCCAAGTGGCTTGGTGGATAAAGCCCTGAGTTCAAACCCTGGGACCCTATGGTGGAAAGAGATAACAGATTCTCTCAGCAAGTTGTGCTCTGCCTCTGCACGCGCGCGCGTGCGCGCACACACACACACGCGCGCACACACACACACAGTGTAATTAAAATTTTTGAGAAAGTTGCTGGGGAGAGGCTCAGCACTAGATATCCTTACAGGGGAGCCAAGTTTGGTTCCCAACACCCACATGACAACTAACAACCATCCTTAACTCCAGTTCCTGAGATTTGACACCTTCTTCTGACCTTCGCGGGCACTTACATACATATGGGCAATAAACTCATACACAAAAATAAAAACAATAAATAAAGTATTTTTTAATGTTTAAGAAAAAATTCAGCTAGCCTAATTTTGATGATGATGGCTAGACAATAAAAGAAGAAAAAAGGAAGTTAGTCAGTTAACAGCTGCAGGAGAAACCAACAAAAGATTGTTTCACATCCCCGGATATAGGTGAAACAATGACTTACAGCCTATCACAGCTAACTGCAAGGGCCACCAGGCCACATTCAAGCATGGATTTTCTGGACTCGTAATTCCAACCTATGCAGATGCAGGGAAGTCCCCACAGTGTGAGGACACAGTCCATCATCTCGGTGGGGAAGGCACAGAGGTCAGAGCACCTGGCTACTGGCCACGCTGCCTCCACAGTCAGGAAACACAGAGGAATGAGTGTCAGTACTCGTGTTTTCATTAGGCACTCGAAAACCCCAGCGAGGGTGTCACCCACATTCAGGCTGAGTCTTCTCTCCTCAATTAATCCTGACTAGAAATACCCTCATAGACAACTCCAGCTGTGTTTCCATGGTGATTCTAAATCCCATCAACTGGAGATCACAATTAGCTGTCACAGCTCCCTAAATGCAGGGTAACCCCTTTACCTGATGCTCAGCACAACAGGAAGATCAGATGTAAAAAGAGAGGACACAATGGCGAATTGGCTCCGAGGAGGAATGATGCTAGCCTCCTATGTGGCAGTCCACCCTTACTCTGACTTTGGAACAGAATCCTTTTTTTTTTTGAGACGACGTCTCCCCATAGCCCCAACTGGCCTGGAACTCACTCTGTAGATCAGGCTGGCCTTGAACTCACAGAGATCCACCTGCCTCTGCCTCCCAAGTGCTAGGACTAAAGGCGTGGGCCACCATGCCCGGCATGGAACTGAACCTTAACTGAAGGTATAGACCTATGTATGGGAAGGAATAGAGCCTTGAGACACTGATAGGACTTGGTCAAGAAAAATGGGAGGACTGAGCAAGTTCCCTGGCAAAAGGAACAGTGTGTGTAAAGAGTGGGGTGTGCAGGTCAGAAGTGTGTGTAAAGAGTGGTGTGTGCAGGTCAGAAGTGTGTGTAAAGAGTGGCATGCTACATGTGCAGGTCAGAAGTGTGTGTAAAGAGTGGTGTGCTCCATGTGCAGGTCAGAAGTGCAGGGGCCAGAGCTTTAGTGCCAGTGTGGTGTGCCTATGCCGGGCCGTGCTCTGTGCTGTGCTGTGCTGTGCTGTGCTGTGCTGTGCTCTGTGCCGTGCCATGTCGTGCCGTGCCGTGCTGTGTGCTGTGCTGTGCTGTGTGCTGTGCTGTGCTGTGTGCTGTGTGCTGTGCTCCGCTGTGCTGTGCTCCGCTGTGCTGTGCTGTGCTGTGCTGTGCTCTGTGCTGTGCTGCGCTGAGCTGTGCTGTGCTGTGCTGTGTGCTGTGCTGTGCTGTGCTGTGTGCTGTGCTGTGCTGTGCTGTGCTGTGCTCTGTATTGTGCTGTGTTGTGCGGTGGTGTACTCTGTGCTGTGCTGTGTGCTGTGCTGTGCTGTGCTCTGTGCCGTGCTGTGCTGTGCTGTGCTCTGTGCCGTGCCGTGCCATGCCGTGCCATGCTCTGTGCTGTGCTCGCTCTGTGCTGTGCTGTGTGCTGTGCTGTGCTGTGCTGTGCTGTGCCGTGCTGTGCCATGCCGGGCCATGCCCTATGCTGTGCTCCGTGCCCGTGCCGTGCCATGCCGTGCTGTGCTGTGTGCTGTGCTGTGCCGTGCCGGGCCATGCCCTATGCTGTGCTCTGTGCCGTGCCGTGCTGTGGGGTTTCCCCTGTAAATTATGAGGACAGACAATCTGAAGTAGGGAAGAAAAAACCTGACTTGGAGTTCTGGCTATGGTTCTTTTTGGATAGTATGACAAGGATCTTACTTAGCCTTTTCAATCCATCAATAAAATTAATACAATACTTTTATGTGCATGAATATCAGTGCACTGAGAAGGACAAAAGAGGGCATCAGATCCCCCAGAACTAGAGTTACAGAAGGTTGCGAGCCGCCATGTAGGTGCTGGCAACTGAACCTGGGTCCTCTGCAAGAGAAACCAGTGCTCTTAACCCTGAGCCATCTCTCCATATCTCTCTAGCCCTATATTATTTTTCTCTTTTGAGACAGGGTCTCCGTGTAGCCCAGGCTGGCCTGGAACTCACTATGTAGACCATGTTGGTCTTGATTTCACAAAGATCCCACGTGTCTGGGATTAAAGGCATATGCCACCAACCTGGCTACTCAGTGTTGTTACTGGAGGCATCCAGCCTGGGGAGGCAGCAGCTTTCTTTTTTGGTTCACTGGGGGTAGAGAGAAGAGAGAGGATTTGTAGTCTCTGAGCCTTGAGGGCATCCTTTCCTGGCTCACTCTATAGAGGTTCCAGGAAAGCTGGCAAGCTTAGTAGACAGACATGTCCCAGGGAATTTCCCAGCAACTCCCAGGCAGCCAAGCTTCAGTAAAGTCTGTTTAGAGCCCAGAATTGCCAGCTTTCTGGGATTTCCCCTGTAACTTCAGCCATATTTTTGCAGGCAGGAAGCAAGTCAAGGTAGCGTATCCATGGTCTTCAGAGCCAGGCATGGTGGCGCACGCCTTTAATCCTAGCACTTGGGAGGCAGAGGCAGGCGGATCTTTGTGAGTTCAAGGCCAGCCTGGTCTACAGAGTGAGTTCCAGGACAGCTGGGACTACAGGGAGACCCTGTCTCGAAAAGACCAAAAAAAAAAAAAAAAAAAAAAAGAACTTAAGAACCACAGGAGTGGTGATAGGTGCCTGCAGTCTTAGAACTTTGAAGGTAGAGAGCAAGAGGATCAGTTCAAGGTCATCCTGGGCTACACGAGACCGTTTCAAAAGGAGCAACAACAAAGAAGTTGAATCCATTTCTTACTCTGCATTGTATGGGGCAGAATCTTCTCTGGCTTGGACTAAGAACACAGTGCAATTGGTAGAATGCTTGCCTAGTATTCTATGTTAAACCCCAGAACTCTGTAAAGTTCAGCATGGTGGTGGCACATGCCAAGACCAGGCTGTAAAACACAAGGAAACTGTCTCTGGTTCATCTTTGCCTTTTATCCGCATACCCATGGCCCACCTACAAAACCAAGGCCTCAGGAAGTCACGTGACTCTGGGACACTGGACTGTTCTCTCCTGCGGGGTGTGAGGCCAGGCCATTTGTCACTCACTCTGGGGGCCTCCTTCACTTCCCAGGCTTACTCATGTTTTTGAGAAAAGGCTGAGAAGCCAGGGGCCTGGTCCTATAGAACATACATTACCCGTTCATGGAAGAGGGCACTTTGCCTTCAGGGAGTTGGTTAAAGAAGAAAGACACAAAGGTAACTAGTGCTGGAGCCGTCTCCTCATTTAATTCACCAGCCTTGAGTGTTGTTTCCACTTACCCTGACCACCATTACTGTGTGTATGGGGGGGGGCGGGGGTGTTCCTGACCCTTAGGGCAGAAGGAGCAACTTTGACTCTTTATGTGGCCAGGGCCCAAGGATTGGGGGAAATCCTTAGGCTGTGTTGTAGAGCAGATTTTGCCAGAACCCCAAGGCGAGACTGTCAGAAATTCCACTCCCATGCCTAGATCAACCCCCAGGCAGAGAGTTCCTCCTCTGGACACCTGAACTTCCAGTTCCAGGAGATAAGAATCTGACTGAAACTGTGCAGGATGACCGAGAGGTTGAAGTAGGAGGATAGAGTTTGAAAACAGAGACCGTCTTTCTTTCTCTTCTTTCCCAGAAAAATATGAACAGAAAGATTCACCCCAAATGGGGCATCAATGAGAGCTAACATCATGATTGCACCCTAGTTCAACCTAGTGAACCATGAGTGTTTGGAGCTTAGAGGAGAGTGTTTGAGGGGGTCGTTTACAAGAGCTGGGTAGGACTCAAACACAACTGCGTTGCCAACAGCCCCACCCCATCCCCCACCCGGAGATGACCTCACAAATCACCATCCTTTGACCTTCCACCTGCTACACACTTAAGCAGCCTCCCAAGCAGCTGGGAGGCCGGAGGGAGTGTTGGGTGGAACCCTGGCGTCTGATGACCCTCCATCCACTCCTACCAGGAAGCGTTAACGGCATAGTTACTATTATGTAGCCTTAGCTGTCATTGTATTGTTTTATTTCATTGCCGAGAGTGAAAAAGAGCTGACTAAAATTTACAGAGAAATACGTAAAAATGGATTTATATTTAAAGTGCCTTGTCTTACCAGGAAGAAACAGCCTTTTGATGCCCGAAGTAAGGAAGCCTTGCCACCGTACCAGTTGCCTAATCTAGATCAAGTGTCTTTAGCAGGTCCTCTAAATTCCAGGGAAAGACATTTTTTTTTTTGGTCTTTTCGAGACAGGGTCTCCTTGTAGTCCCAGCTGTCCTGGAACTCCCTCTGTAGACCAGGCTGGCCTCGAACTCACAAAGATCCACCTCCCTCTGCCTCCCAAATGCTAGGATTAAAGGCATGCGCCACCATGCCCAGGCGAAGTACATTTGTATTGCTTCCTCTTTCCTTTGTTCACATTCATTTCAGTGTGCAAAATTAGTGTCTTCACAGGAACACTGGAGGCCTGGCCTGAAGGTGATTTTCAAACAGAAAGCTAGGGGAAGTGTCCACAGAAGAAACCTTCCAAAAGGCTATCGGACAACAAAGAACTTCCAAAGCACAGGCAATCACCAAGGACTGGTTCCACTTTCACAAATGGGGAATGCCATCTGTGAGACATAGCCTGTGAGACATAGCCTTTAATCCTATTCTCCTAAACCCGGATTTGAATAAAACCGTCTCCTCCACCAGTCCTTGTCTCTGGTTTGATTCAGTAGTGGGCTCAGGCCTGGGAACCGGACTGCGGGATGAGTTGTGACAGCTAATGATCCTCCCAGGCCCAGAGAAAATCCCTTTACTCCATGCAGTTCGCACGATATATCAGAAACAGACAGACATGTTTGTCTCTTTCTACAATGTCAAATAAAGAACAACAATAAATGCACAAAGTTTTATTAGCATCAAGCAGTTATGATCCCCTGAATAGCTGGCTAAAGCAAACACAAATTCTTTTATTCCAACCTTAATTATTAATAATTCTCAGATAATATATTACATATCACAGTAAATATGCCTATATCTCCATATATGAATATAGGTATTGTTAACACAAAACGATAACTCTCGCCAGGCGTGGTGGCACACACCTTTAATCTTAGGCAGAGGCAGGCGGATCTTTGTGAGTTCAAGGCCAGCCTGGTCTACAGAGTGAGTTCCAGGGCAGCTGGGGCTACAGGGAGACCCTGTCTCAAAAAGACCAAAAAAAAAAAAAAAAAAGATAACTCTCACCTCAAAGGGGATAAGAGTTTATTCTGGAGTGAAGTAACCTTTATTTTTTCCCCCTTAAGTTGCTTCTGTCAGGTATATCGTCCCAGCAATGAGAAAACTAACTAATATAATTGGCCATTTATGTATCTTCTCTAGAGCACAGAGATGTTTATTCAAGTTCATTGCTCATTTATTTTTTAATTTGGCTTTTTTTATTCAAGTTTTTTTTGCATATTCTAGATCCTAAACCCTTGTGAGACTATGGCTTGGGAAAAAAATATTTTTCCTAATTCTGCACACTGTCTCTTCCCTTTCATGATGGCGGCCTTGGGTCTGGTTTTCATTTATGTTATAAAGAAAATAGTGGGACTGGAGAGATGGCTCGGGGGTTAAGAGTACTGACTACTCTTGCAGAGGACCCAGATCTCAGCACCCACATGGGAGCTAGCACCCATCCTTGACTCCTGTTCCAGGGAATCTGACACCCTGCTCTGTGAGCACCACTAACACATGGTACACTTACACGCAGGCAACGCATTCATATACATAAATAATTTTTTTAAAGAAAAAACTCTTTGTTCGGGCCTGTGGGTCTCAGGATATAAAGTCTGGGGACAACATCTGAGAAGGCTTTCTTGCTAACAAAGTCCCATGATGGCACAAGGCACCTGACATAAAACACAAGCTGGGGAAGCGTATGGGCAGTGGTCTTCAATGCATAAAAATGTTTTAATTTGTATGGAAGTCAATTTTATCCCTTTTCCCTTTTATTATTTGTTTATGCTTTTTTTTTTTTGAGACAGGGTCTCCCGATAGCCCCAGCTGGCCTGGAACTCACTCTGTACACCAGGCTGGCCTTGAACTCACAGAGATCCACCTGCCTCTGCCTCCTGAGTGCTAGGATTTAAGGCGTGCGCCACCACACCAGGCTTAAAAATGGTTCTTAGCTGCCATGTGGGTGCTGGGAATTGAACCTGGGTCCTCTGCAAGAGCAGTCGGTGCTCTTAACCACTGAGCCATCTCTCTAGCCCCTTGTTTATGCTTTTAATGTCATATCTAACTAGCATCTGAAACTCCAGTTCTGGGGGATCCCATGGCCCCTTCTGACCTCCAAGGGTACTGTATAACATGGGTGAACTTTTTAATTATTTGTTTATTTTTAAGGGATTCTACAATATAATAACACAGTTGTTTTCAGATAACATTGATGTTACTCAGTTTGCCGTACAATTAGGGTAATTGGTGCATTTTGCAATATTTATTTTTTTATATATATTTTGTACAAGATTATCAAATCTAGACCCATGTCCCCCCCATCCCCCCACCCCACCAGAGCTCATGCATTCTGCCAAACATGCTTTTCATCTCTTTCTCAGTCTTTCACAGTGGAAGTTGACTGTTTTGAGCAGAAGTTCACTGTTTCAGTCACTTCTTTGCTGCAGTCCTTTTTGTTGTCATTGTTGTTGTTTCCAATATGCATCACTCCCAACTGCTTTGGACAAAAGCTCAAGGGACCATGCACAAGAAATACTTACAACTAGGTAATTGGCACTAGCATCCACAGATGAGGGATGCCATTCATCATTTGTTTTTCTGGAACTGTGTTACTTCACTCAGCATGATGTCTTCTAGCTCCAGCCATTTTCCTGCAAAGCTCATGACATCATCTTTCTTTACTGCTGCATAGAACTCTATTGTGTAGATGTTTTCTCTATCCACTCGTCAGTTCAGGGGCATTTGGGTTGGTTCCAGCTCCTTGCTATTGTGAAGAGAACTGAAATAAACATGGCCATGCATGTATCTCTGCGGTGGGGTGAGTCTTGGGGGTACATGCCTAGGAGTGGTATGGCTAGGTTGGGTGGCAAGTTCATTCCAAGTCTTCCAAGGGTTCTCCACACTGCTTTCCATAGTGGCTGTACGAGTTTACATTCCCATCAGCAGTGGATGAGTGTTCCTCTTTCCCCATAACCTCTCCAGCACTTGGTATCATTTGTTTTCTTGATCCTAGCCAGTCTTATTGGAGTAAGATGGTATCTTAAAGTGGTTTTGATTTGCATTTCCTTAATGATTAGTGATGTTGAACACTTCTTAAGATGTTTCTCAGCCATCTTTAATTCCTCACTTGTGAAGTCTCTGTTCAGCTCTTTGCTCCATCTATTGAGTGGGTCATTTGTTTTCTTTCTTCTTTGTTTTTTGAGTAGTTTATATAATCTGGAAATCAATGCTCTGTCAGATGTTTCTGCAGTGAAGGTTTCCTCCCACTCTGTGGGATTTCTCTTCACTTCCTTGATTATTTCTTTTGATGTCCAGAAGCTTTTGAGTTTAATGAGGTCCCATTTGTCAATTGTCGACCTTATTTCTTGCACAGCTGCTGTCTGATTTAGGAAGTCTTTTGCTTTTTTTTAACTGTACATTTTTTAAATATATATTTTTTACAAGATTATCAAATCTAGAAATCTAGACCTGTGTCCCCCACCCTATCCCCCCACCCCACCAGAGTTCATGTATCCCTCATCTGTGGATGCTAGTGCCAATTACCTAGTTGTAAGTATTTCTTGTGCACGGCCCCTTGAACTTTTGTCCAAGCAGTTGGGAGTGATGCGTATTGGAAACAACGACAACAACAGAAAAGACTGCATCAAAGAACTGACTGAAACAGTGAACTTCTGTTCAAAACAGTCAACTTCCACATGGAGAATATTGAAAAAGACTGAGAAAGAGATGCAAAGCATGTTTGGCAGGAAGTCTTTTCCTACGCCTATGTCTTGTAGTCTGCTGCCAACTTTTTCTTCTATCGCCTTCAGAGTTTGGGGTTTCACGTTGAGGTCTTTAATCCATCTGGAGTTGACTTTTGTACAGGGTGAGAGGTAGGGCTTTAATTTCATTCTTCTACAAGTGGTGATCCAGTTTGGCCAACACCATTTGCTGAAGATGCTGTCGTTTCTCCATTGTGTCTTCTTGGCTCCCTTGTCAAATATGAGATGGCTGAAATTGTATGTACTCAAGTTTGGATCTTCAGTTTTGTTCCACTGGTCAACAGGTCTGTTTTTGTGCCAGTACCAGGCTGTTTTTATGACTATAGCCCTGTAGTATAGTTTGAAGTCTGGTATAGAGATTCCCCCGTGTTGCTCTTTTCACTCAGGGTTGTTTTGGCTATTCGGGGTCTTTTGTTTTTCCAAATGAATTTAAGGACTTTTTTTTCCCCAAGCCTGTGAAGAAACTGTTGGGGATTTTAATTGGGATTGTGTTAAATCTATACAAGAGTTTGGGTAGAATGAACATTTTTACAATGTTAATTTTCCCAATCCATGAGCATGGGAGGTTTTTCCATCTTCTGATGTCTTCTTCTTTCTTTAATTTTCTTCTTTCTTTCTTTAAGGGTTTAAATTTTTTGTTGTAGAGCTCTTTGGTGTCTTTGGTTAGGTTTGTTCCTATGAATTTTATTGTTTTTGAGGCTATTGTGAATGGGAAGGTCTCTTTGAATTCCTTCTCCAGTTGCTTGTTGTTAGTGTAAAGAAAGGCCACTGATTTTTTTTTTTTAGGTTAATTTTGTATCCTGCCACTTTGCTGAAGCTATTAATCATTTCTAGGAGTTTTCTGGTGGATTTTTAGCATCCCTTAAATAAACAATTATATCATCAGCAAAAAGGGATAGCTTGACTTCCTCTTTTCCAATTAGTTCTCCTTTAATTTCCTTTTCTTGCCTTATTGCTCTAGCAAGTGTTTCAAGCACTCTATTGAAGAGGAGTGGTGACAGGGGGCAGCCTTGCCGAGTTCCTGCCTTTAAAGGGAATGTTTCTGTCATTTCCCCATTTAGGATGATATTGGCTGTGGGTTTCCTGTATATGGCTTTGATTACATTGAGGAATGATCCCTCCAATCCAATTCCCTCTAGGACTTTAAGCATGAAGGGATGCTGGATTTTGTCAAAGGCTTTTTCTGAGCCAATTGAGATGATCATGTGGTTTTTGTCTTTCAGTCCATTTATATGCTTGATGATGTTTATTGATTTTCATATGTTGAACCATCCCTGCATCTCTGGTATGAATCCAACTTGGTCATGATGGATGATCTTCTTGATGTGAGTCTGTATGCAATTTGCCAGTATCCTGTTTAGAATTTTGGTATCTGCGTTCATTAGGGAGATGGGTCTATAGTTCTCCTTTTTGGTTGTATCTTTGCCTGGTTTTAGTAATAGAGTGACTCTGGCTTCATAGAAGGAATTTGGGAGAATTCCCTCTGTTTGTATTTAAAAAAAATTTTTTAAAGATTAAAAAAAAACAGAAATTAAGTTAAAGTCTTATTCAAAGGAACTTGGGCATTTCTGACTCAAAACCACATACAAAGGAAAGGAAGCAGGCCCTTACTTTGGTACACTGAGTATAAGACATAGATCACTGTCTAATGAGATGTGATTTCTCTGGCATCCAGCTCAGATCTGTTATGTAAGATGGATGGGGCTTTTCATTTGTGAATAGGATAAGAGTGGAGATGAAGAGGAGGTGTGAATAGAATCAAAATCCATTGTATGAAATTAAAAAATTTCTCTCTCTCTCTCTATCTCTCTCTTTCTGATCTTTTTGAGACAAAGTCTCCCTGCGTGCATCCCCAACTGACTGGCTATGTAGACCAGCTGTTCTCACCCTCACTGACATCCCCCCTGGCTCTCTGCCTCTATGAAATTCTTGAATCAATAAAATTTCCCTCAAAAAATTTACTCTTTTCACTGGGCATGGTGGCTCACACCTTTAATCCCAGCACTTGGGAGGCAGAGACAGGTGGATCTCTGTGAGTTCAAGGCTAACCTGGTCTACATAGTGCGTCCCAGGACAGCTGGGGCTACAGGGAGACCCTGTCTTAAAAAGACCAAAAAATTTTACTCTTTTCTTCTAAGGGTTTAATAGTTTTATCTCCATGTTCTGGTCTGAGTACTTTTTGTGCTTGAGATAAAGTCCAGCAGCTGTCCTCTGAATATGGATATCCACTTAAGTATCCCAGGATGACGTTTCAATACACTCTTCTCTCTTCACTGACTGGTCCTGTCACCTTGTTGGAAAACACCTGGGCTTACATGTACATGTTTATTTCTGAATTCTCAACTCAATTGTATTTCATCAACATAACTGCTCACTTTTAAGGTATATGAGAAGGCAAAGAAACATAAGTTCAACACTTTAGAGAGACAAATTAAGTAATACCAAAAAAATCACCTCACTGTACTGGTCTGACCTCAAGAAGATTTTTTTTTAATTCATTGAACATCTAAGTAATCCTTTGGGGTTCGTTTTGTTGTTTGTTTATTTATTTGAGACAGGGTTTTCCTATAGCCCCAGCTGGCCTAGAATTTACTATGTAGACCACCCTGGGCTTGATCTCAGAGATCTGCCTGCCTCTGCTTCCTGGGTGCTGAGATTAAAGACATGTGCCAGGATGCCTGGCTCATCCTTTTTCCTTGCTTTGTTTTAGGATTTAATTTTACTTTTATGTATATGAGCATTTTGCCTGAATGTATGTAAGTGCACTCATAAGTGCAGTGCCCATGGAGGCCAGCAGAGGGAGTCAGATCCCTGGAACTGGAGTTATGGACAGGTATTTGCTGCCAGCCATGTACCTGTTGGGAATTGAACCCAGGTCCTCTACAAGAGCAGCCAGTGCTTTTAACTTTTTTTTTTTTATACTAAAAGAATAAAGATTTTTATTAAGCATTGTAAGTTGCATTCAATAGCCTCCGGATACACCACACCACAATCCATCGACAGTCAATCAGACCCAACAGCAGTTCATTCTTCACAATCCATGAGTTAGGGCAGAACTCCCTTCAACTTACAGTAAGATCCTACTTAGCTCTTGCGGGCAGGGGCTGGGGAGTTACACCTCATTTCTGATCACTAATGTGATGAAGAGCATCGGAAGTATATGAAACAATAAGTGATTCTGATTCAAAGTACATTGTTTGGAAACATTAACAAAAACATCAAAATGATAGAAGTATACCTGCTTCTACTAAATTCTTGATGGGAAAATTCTCAAGAACAAGCAATTTATTTCCTGCTACAGAAGGGGGTGGTTTTTTTTTTTTTAAGATCAAAGGGGTTTTTTTTCTTCACAGAATTTCATATTTGCTAATATGAAGGCATAAAACAGCAACAAAGAACAATAAATGCACACAGCAGTAAACTTCTGCTTTTAACTTTTAACTGCTGAGCCATCTCTCCAGTCCCTTTTATTTGTTTTTTGAGACAGGATCTCATGTACTCTAGGCAACTGAAAACTTGCTATGTCATAGAGGGTGACCTTGAAATTCTGATCTTGCTTTTGCCTCCTGAGTTCTGGCTTGTCGACCACCATGCCCAGTTTATGTGGTTCCCACGATGACAACCAGGCCCTCACGCATGCCTGGCAAACACTCTACCAACTGAACTACACCCCATCTCTTGGCTTTAATGAGACAAGTTCTCACTAGGTAACTCAGGCTGGCCTTGAGCTCATGATCCTCCTGCCTAGACTTCTGAACGAAGTACTAGGGTTCTAGGCTTAGCCACCACCTGCAGTTTCCATTTTACTCTCAGAGGCAAAACTCTTCAGGGAAGGTGGTCGTAACCATATTAAAAACAGCTTTCTACTCAAACAACTGTCCAAGTCAGATAAACACAAATTGATTTCTCTCTCTCTCTCTCTCTCTCTCTCTCTCTCTCTCTCTCTCTCTGCATTGTGATCATAAGTCACCCTTGCCAGGGTGTGGTGGCGCACGCCTTTAATCCTAGCACTCGGGAGGCAGAGGTAGGTGGATCTTTGTGAGTTCAAGTCCAGCCTGGTCTACACAGTGAGTTCCAGGACAGCTGGGGCTACAGGAAGACCCTGTCTCGAAAAGACCAAAAAAAAAATAAATAAATATAAATAAATAATAATGTCACCCTCATGAGTCTTTCTCTATAGCTCTCTACCTTATTTGTGACAGGGTCTCTCTGAACCTGGCATTCACCAACGGCTAGGACGCAGGCCCAGCAAGCCTGAGGAATCTTCCTGTCTCCACTTTCCCAGCTGCAGAGATCTACCTGCCTCTGCCTCCCAAATCCTGGGATTAAGGACATGCACCACCATGCTAGGCCACACCCACATTTTTTACCTGGTTTTAAGGTTTGCACTCTGGCTCTTCTGCCTGTATGGCAAACATTTACTGGCTGAACCATCTCCCCAGCCCTGAAATGACACTTCAAAGTCATGGCCTGGAAAAGTCACTTTCCCTGCAGGAGTTGGTAGCCCCCATATCTTATCAGAGCCCTTTCTATCAACCCCACTAAGCCATCCTAAAACAAAAGTCTCTGGGTGCCCCTGGATGGTTTAGGCAAGAGAACCCTGGTTCCTGAGTGGTAGCACGTGACATTCACCAAGGGCTGCCATTTCGGGTCTGGATCATTCCTCTGAGACTGGATCGCCTGGTGAGCTGTGACCTACAGATTGCGGTCAGCTGGCTGGGAGGAGTCTCAGCAGCCAATCCCCCATTTCCCCCTACATGTATCAAGGGACAGGAAAAGCTGGTGCCTGTGGGTGGGAATATTTGCGAGCTAGAGGGAACTGGGCAGACAGGGAGGCCTTGGGGCTCTGAATGACATCTTTCATTGGTCTGTTTTCCTCCTGCAGCCTGGCTTGGGGCCCAGCTCCTGCCTTGGCAGCAGGTCAGGGTGATTTCTCAGTACCAGTGGAGAACAGCTGGAGAGCACTGGCCTCCAACGGATTCTGGGATTCTGGGAGTGACTTTTCTGTCCGCCCCCCCCCCCCCTTCTTTATTCCCCTGGTGTTTTTCTATCTGATCCATTCCTGGGTACCACTAGGGCTGGTTCCAGGGGTGGCTGCTCATTTGACAGAAACTGGGGTAAAGGAGAGAGAGACAGAGGGAGGTAGAGAGGGGGGAGAGGAAGGAAGGGAGGGAAGGAGAGAGAGAATATGAGCCGTTGGTATCTAAGTGGCAAATCTATAAACTGACTTTCCAGTTCCATGGTTGTCTGAGGGGCCCTATGAGCTTGCTGTGAGGTGCAGGGCAGAGCTGACTATGGTGGTGAGCCCTGGCCAGTTGATCTGTGTGCCGTGACATCAAAGTTTCATTTCCTCAGGGCTGGAGAGATGGCTCAGCGGTTAAGAGCACCGACTGCTCTTGTAGAGGACCCTGGTTCGATTCCCAGCACCCAGATGGCAGCTGAGAACCATCTTAACTCCAGGGGGAATCTGACAACCTTTTCTGACCTACGCGGCATTGCACGACACGGGTGCACCAACCTACATGCAGACAGTACATTCATACATATAAAAAATAAACCTAAAAAAAAAGTTTCACTTCCTCTGGAAATACCACACGCTTGGTCTCTGAAGGCTTTGGTGATGTGTGTACAGCCTGTTCCTCTGCCGGATCTGGGCTTCAGGATTTCCCACAGTGGGTCAACTTCAGTGAATTACACTCAGATTATAGCTTCCCAACCCAGGAAGCCAAACTGCATTCTTAGCAGAACTAACATACTGTAACTGTCAGCAGCAGCAGGGACAGAAACAGAGCTCCACACTGTCACCACAGCAGCCTGAAGAGTGTTTTCATGGACCCCCCCCACACCCCCAACACATGCACACGCGCCCGCGTGCACGCACACACACACACACGCACACACACCCCACACATTCAGGGAGACTCAAGATTTTAGCTTCTGCGAAGAAAAGGATTTTAGGACAAGCCGGTGTGAAGCAGCAGAGTTGGGTATACTCAAAGAGATTTTTAGTATTTATGTAATTTATTTAAACACAGGAGTTAAGAGAATGAGGGAAGCCCGGCATGGTGGCACACGCCTTTAATCCCAGCACTCGGAAGGCAGAGGCGGGTGGATCTCTGTGAGTTTAAGGCCAGCCTGGTCTACAAAGTGAGTCCCAGTTCCAGCTAGGGCTGCAGGGGGACCCTGTGTCAAAAAGACGGAAAAAAAAAAAAAAAACAGAAAAACAGAGAATGAGGGAGAGGGGAACTGGGAAGAAAAGCACACAAAAGAGTGTGGGCGTGGCTTCTCTAAGAGTTGGGCCCCTTCCTTGTCTTTACAGAGGTCATGTATACCATTCGGATGGGTTTTTTTTTTTTTAATTTTTTTTTTAATTTTTTTTTTATTTTTGTATGTGTATGAATGTATTGTTTGCATGCAGGTCTGTGCACCCGTGTCGTGCNTTTTTTTTTTTTTTTTTTTTCTTGAGACAAGGTCTCCCTGTAGTCACAGCTTGCCTGGAACTCACTCTGTAGACCAGGCTGATGAGGCTGGCCTTGAACTCACAGAGAGAGATCCACCTGGCTTTGCCTCCTGAGTGCTGGGACCAAAGGCATACACCACCATACAGGCTTAAAGATGGTTCTTAGCCACCATGTGGGTGCTGGGATCCTCAGCAAGAGCAGTTGGTGCTCTTAACCACTGAGCCATCTTTTCAGCCCTGGCACTATAACTTTTGAACATCAAATGCTTCTCTGTGCCCAGTGCTTAGATACTGAGATGGGTAAAGTTCTTGTCCTGGAGGAATTCTTTATAGGATATAGTAGACAATGTTTTAAATAAAATGTGGTATTGTAATGAGGCTGTGTCCAAGGTGGCAGAGGAGGGAATGCCAGCTGTACATGGGCAGTTGGGAGAATTTTCAGGAAAGAGATAATTATTGAGCTGAGTAGTGATAATGAAGAGAAAATGGTCCTGGTAACATTTCAATATTTGTGGAGGCCTAAGGGGAAAAGTAAGTAGATTCAGGAGGCGGGAATGTTAGAATTTGGGGATAAAAGAAGAGGAGATTGATGTGTATTCACAGTAAAGGAAATTTTGTTTTGTTTTGTTTTTCCTTTTTGGTATTTTTGAGACAGGGTTTTCCTGTAGCCCCAGCTGTCCTGGAACTCGCTCTGTAGACCAGGCTGGCCTTGAACTCACAAAGATCTGCCTGCCTCTGCCTCCTGAGTGCTAGGATTAAAGGCGAGCGCCACCACCTGGCTCATCCACAACTTTCACAGCAAATGTTAATTGTGCTGGTTTTCCTGCTTCTCTGTGGACAAGAGGCTTTGATCGGACGAGGCGTTTCTCTCCCTTTGTCCCCACACTCTTCCCTGGCTTTCTCCTTTGTCCCCACACTCTTCCCTGGCTTTCTATCCTGCCTCAAAACCAGGCAAATTAGAAACTATGTGCCCGGCAAGGCTTGGTGGTACACGCTTTTTATCCCAGCACCTGGAAGGCAGAAGCAGGAGGATCTCTGCGAGTTCAAGGCCAGCCTGGTCTACATAGTGAATTCCAGGCCAGCCAGGGCTACATAATGAGAAATTGTCTTAAAAGAAGAAAGAAAGCAATTATGTGTTTCATTGTAATTTGACAATAAGAGAGGGTTTCAGTGGCATCTTCCACAGGTCCTGGGAAGTGCCCAGGTCCAGTTGTGTCCACTCTGAGTCACTTCATAGGTGACCCAGCTCCATGTTACAGACTCAAAAGGAAAGTTAGGGGTAGTCCTTGGCTTCCTGGCACAGAGAGAGACACAGCTTGTCCACCAGACAGAACAGGAAGTTGTGTAAGAAGGATGTGAGAACAAATCAGTAAGAAGCAGAGGAATCAAAGGGCGAGGCCAATGAGGAAGCGGGTGAGGAAAGAGGCGCTCTGGGCAGCGAGGTCGGAGGCTGCAGGAATCACAAAGGCGCCCCTCGTGTCCCACACGTCACGATCGTCAGCCATTCATGGCACTCCCTCCCCAGGCATGTATGTGATGAAACCATCATCAGCTGGCAGGAGCC
Source organism: Rhizomys pruinosus (assembly GCA_009823505.1). Taxonomy (NCBI): domain Eukaryota; kingdom Metazoa; phylum Chordata; class Mammalia; order Rodentia; family Spalacidae; genus Rhizomys; species Rhizomys pruinosus. The sequence goes on from VZQC01014891.1 coordinate 2,551,637, forward strand.
ATGTGGTCATTAATAACCCCCTCCCATCCAGTGGCCCGTGGACAATGGCCACCTGACCCCATGCTGTCAAGGTTCACCCTCTGGCCTCAGCAGGAAGGCCTGCTTCCAGGCTCTCCAGGGATTAGGCTGAAGTCAGACTCAGGCTGAAAGCAGCCAGCCGGCAGCCGGCCCTCCCCTGCCCTGCCTCCTCTCCCCTTGTGGGCTTTGACCCTGAGCATTCTTCCTCCGTGAATCATTTGTAAAAGAATCTCCATCTCAGGTTTTGCCTGTAAAGAACTCAGGCCAATGACGGTGAGCACGGGAGAGTGAACAGAGAAGGCTGGTGCCTAAATAACCGGAGGGGCTTCCAGGCAGCCTTCTACCTGTTCTTGATTGTGATTGCTCACTTTGTAAGTTCAGCAAGCCAAGGGGGCTAGCCTGCTTCTTCTATCTCCGAGTTCCCTCTGGAGACAAAAGAGCTGGCAGTGGATCTGCTCTTGGGCTTTGTGCAAAGAGCAAAGAGTGCCCCACCTGCCTGACACAGTCAACAGAAAAGCATCAGCTCTTCATTGACAAAGGTGTGTGAAGAGACAGAGACAGTAGAGTGCCTCTCTCTTCACACAGTCTATGGGAGGAAGCTATAGAAGGAGAAGGGCAAGGAGATATCCTCCTGGCTCTACTTCTCCTGCCAAGCCTGCATCTTCTTCACCTCACGCCAGCACAGGAGGATGGGCGGTGCTTGCTGCACTGGACCCAGACAAGGCCTTCACGAGAACAGCCCAGACCAGCCAGTCAACCTGGGCCACCCTTCCCTGTACCCATACCTAAGTATAGGACACACTTCCAGAGGATGCCTGGCTTCCCGTGAAAGCAAATCTCAGCAGAGATGATGAGGCAGCACAAAGTCCCTGAGAATTGCTGAACACTCATGAGAGGGATGGAGGGAGAGAGGGAGGGACGGAGGGAGGGAGAGAGGGAGGGAAGGAAGGAGACACAGAAAGACAGAAAGGACAACTAATAGGAGTGAGTTCTCTCTACTATGTGGGTCCTGGGGATCTGTTATAAATAAAATCTGAGGTCCAAGGACCCATAAATAAGCACACACACACACACACACACACACACACACACTCTAAAAGTAATTCAGCAAGGCAAAACTTATTTTTGCGAAAGGGTGCATGGAATCATTTGTATGTAGCAAGCACACCCAAGTTAGAACCTTGATAGGTTTTTATCCTAACACAATGGTGCTGTGCCCCCACCCTGCACCCCCATTCTCTGGGGTCCAACCTCACAGCCTTTCCCAGTTGGCTAGTTTTAAAAGGAAATGAAGGAAAGGGGAAGGGACAGGAAATGCCTAGTGTCAAGTTCAACTTCCATGCATGCAGCAGGGCCTTTTTGAAAGCACAAGTTTTGTTTCTTTGTGGGTTTTGTTCTCTCTCTCTCTCTCTCTCTCTCTCTCTCTCTCTCTCTCTCCTTTTGAGACAGATCTCCCTTTAACCCCAACTGGATATCTCCAACAGGACCTTGTTAGGAAGACCACACTGGCCTGGAACTCACAGATATCTGCCTGCCTCTGCCTCCCAAGCACTAGGACTAAAGACATGTGCCATCATGTCTGGTTAATCAAAAGTTTTATAAAGTAGGGGAGATTAAAATATTTGAATTCCTCATGGTAAACAAAAGTTTTACAAGGGGGGGGGTGGATTACAAAATAGCATTGCAAAGTTACATTCCTGTGATCATTCTTTTAATGGAAAATATTTGAATTATTTCTAATTATTGCCCTCAGATCCGATTCAGGTTATTGCTTACACGGCAAGTGAGTTTACCCACTAAGCCATCTAGATGGCCCTGTTTTATTGAAATAGTTTTACTATGTAACCCCTGGTTGCCTCAACCCTGAGCTCCTCCTCCTCTGGCCGCCTGAGTGTTGGGATTATGGCCCTGTATCTATTACACTTAGTATTGTTTATTTAACAAATGATAGTTCAACATATAATTAAATATCTGTCCCAGGCAGTCAACTCCCTGGCCCTCTTCCTGTCCTAGAACTCGTATTCCCAGCCAGCAGAGTTGAGGCATGAGATCTCTGATTTGCACAGTTCCATTGAGACTTACTCAGAATACAGGCTCAGCTTGGGCCTCTGTTCATGAACCATCTCAGCCTTGCTGCCAGTTCCCAGAGCCACAGAGCTTTGACTCTTCTCTCTCCACCCACCACCCCAGAATAAGGCTGGGAGCAGTGTATTGACTTTCCTTTCCACACCATTAGCTTTGTGCCTGCAATGGACTGGATTCCATATTAAGAACATGTTTATAAGGCAATTGAATGGGTGGGAACATGGATAGATGACGGTCCTGTCATTCTTAGGAAGAAATGATCCTTCAAGTGTTGTGACCATATTGCCAGTCTATGGGTAAGTTGGGTTCATTTCCTCACCAATTCAAGACTAAATAAAAGGCAGGAAAAATACCTCAGAGATAGCAGAGACTTTCTTCAGAAAGAATGAAGAGTCACACGTCACACATCCATACACACACACAAAGGAATAAAGCTCTCCATAAGTGTGTATGTGGGGGGGAGGTTGGAAACTGAAAATCCCAGCCCGCCCCCCGTCCCCCACCAGGACCTGGGTTTTCCAGGGCTATGTAACTCTAAGCAATTATGTAACTCTAAGCAAGTCATTCGAAGGGCCTTATTGGAGTTAAAAGAAAGCCTTCCTTGCTGAGGCATCCAGCTTGTGAACTGAGCAGCTATTGGGGTTTCAGCCTCTTCAGAATATAGACTGCCATTGTTGGACTACCCAGGCTGTGTCACAGAGGCCAGGACAGGAAGATCAAGACAGGATGCATGCTTACTGGACCTCATTTGGGTGACCATGGGAAGGAAAGACCCCAGTGTGGAGCACAAGGGCTGGACTTGGTGGTTGTTTGGGCTTGCCAAGGAGGAGCCTTCAAACACTTCCTTAAGGAAAACATGACATCTTTTAGCCTAAAAAGAAAAGAAAATCCTCCAATTCAGGTGATATGTGCATGTATATATTTATGTATGTATATATGTGTATAGATAGATCTGGTTGGTATATTATCTATACCACTAATCTGTCTCGTCGCACCCCACACCCCCACCACACATATTTATTGTATCTATATTATATATATATATATATGTAACACAAGTTGGAGAGAACAACAACAAAAGAACTGGAAAAAAAACCAACTGAAACAGTGAAGTTCTCCCCAAAACAATAAGCCTCTGCTTTGGAAAAACAACAACAACAACAAAAAAAACAACTCTGGAAAGACTCAGAAAAAGATGCAAGATATGTATGGCAGAGTGCATGAACTGAGGTGGAGTGGGGGGCATGGAAAAGGAAATGACTCTAAATTGGATTAAGAAATGATATATGGGGCTGGAGAGATGGCCTAGCGGTTAAGAGCACCGACTGCTCTTACAGAGGACCCGGGTTCGATCCCCAGCACCCACATGGCGGCTGAGAACCGTCTGTAACTCCAATTCCAAGAGAACTCCAGTTCCAGGGGAATCCGAAACCCTCTTCTGACCTCCGCGGCGTTACACAACACGGGTGCACAGACCTACATGCAGACAGTACATTCATACAAATAAATAAATAAATAAATAAATAAATAAATAAATAAATAAATATTAAAAAAAGAAATGATATATGAAAAAAGTTTAGTAACAATAAAAAATATTATTAAAAAAAAAAGGAAAGCCTTCCTGCCAGCTACCAAGAAGAAGCTGGAAGTGTGCCATATTTATTACCCCTGAGCAGCCTTGTTTGCTTATCTGGGATTTAGTCCCTTACACAGGGTCACTACTAGCCGTAATGGGGCTCTGCAGGCTCCAGCGTGGCTCATAATGGGGAATGTGTGAATGTCTCCTCCCCGATATCTCTTAATCATGGACAGAACAGGGGTCCCCCCACCTAGCCTCCTCCTCCCTGACATCTTGTACCCTGAACACGAGTTTCCATACATTCTCTTTCTGCCAACTGTGATTGGATTTGGTCCTGGGAGGTGTCCTTAACTGAGAATAGTGGCACATGCTTTGGATCCTAGTAACTGAGAGGCTAAGGAAGGATTGTTGTGATTTCAAGGTCAGTTTGGTCTACACAGCAAGTACCAGACCAGCCAAGACTCCAGAGAGACCTTGTATCAAAAAAACAAAAAACAAGCAAACAAACAAAAAATAGTAAAACAAAACACAAGGTCTCCTCCTCAGGGTCATTCACTGTTAATGTGTGATCTCTAAACCTGTGACAAAGGCTCTTCTGACAAGGTAAAACCTACAAAACCTCTGTTGGGTGCCATGTTATTCTGGAAAGACTGTGGTTCTCTTAGCAGTGGGGGCCTGAGTGGGGATGGAAGATAAAAAGGAATTCCTCAGAGGAAGAGAGTATAAAATCCAGAAAGGGGTCCTACTACTGATGGAGGGCAGAGGCGGGAGGACGCAGGCTCACAAGCCGTGGGGAGAGGTGGCTGGTTCGCCAGGTGGCAACAGGTTAATGGGAATGCCCTGTGGACTCGGACACACCCAGACACCTTTTTTTTTTTTTTAATGTGTATGAATGTACTGTTTGCATGTAGGTTTGTGCACCCGTGACGTGCAATGCCGCGGAGGTCAGAAGAGGGCATCGGATTCCCCTGGAACTGGAGTTACAGTCGGTTCTCAGCCGCCATGTGGGTGCTGGGGATTGAACCTGGGTCCTCTGCAAGGGCAGTCGGTGCCCTTAACCACTAGGCTATCTCTCCAGCCCCAAAATTTTCATACGATATAAGTTGATTGTATTTAAATCTCATCCCCTTTTCACACCTCCCCTAATCCCCCAATTTAATGTACTTTATTGTACATACATACATGTGTGTATTATATATTTATACATGTATTATAAGGGCTATAGAGTCTAAATGACTTTCAGTCTGTGTTCATCCACTGGAGCCTGGTGACCCTACCAAGAATCCCATGCTTGAAAGAGATTGCTCTGCCTGCCAATGTTGCCACAAATTTCCTTAGGTATGGTTGGGGCTTCCTCTTGTCTATGATGGGAATTTTTCTGGTTTAACTTTCCATGGGATTTTTTTAAATTTTTTAAAATACTTTTATTGATGATTTGTGTATTTTATTCATTATCATTCAGTCCAATTTGGAATCATTCCCCTCTCCATGCCCCCATAATGCCCCTGTTCATGCCTTCTGCCATACATATCTTGCATCTTTCTCTCAGTCCTTCCAATGTTTTTCACTGCNGTAGCTACTTTCTTGAAAACAAAATGATGCTCTGCTTGAGATACCCAGAATAATGAGTCCTATAAGCTTCTCAGATTCTTAAGCTACTGATCTCATTGCTTCTTAGCTTAAACGTGATCTGAGATATAGTTCCCCAGTGTTAAAGCGCTTGTGCCAAGCTGCCACCTGTGATTCCCAGTAACCTTAATACTTTATGTAAATAAAACTTCTTATGAAAAGTCAGCTCAACCTTCCTGTTGCATGTGTGGTACACACACAACGTAACAGCCCATACCCAATCCTCATACAAAGTGAATAATACGCCTTAATCTACATACGTAGCAAAAAGAAATGTATCTTATGTTCCCACACTTTCTTTTTTTTGGTTTTTGGAGACAGGGTCTCCCTTGAGCCCACCCACATTGTCTGGAAACTCGCTCTTGTCGTAGACCAGGCTGGCCTTTGAACTCACAAGACTGCCTGCGCTCTGCTCCAGTGATGCGTGGGATAATTTTTAAAGGCGAGCGCCACCACCGGCTCATCCACAAACTTCACAGCAATGTTAATTGTGCTGGTTTTCGCTGTTATCTGTGACAGAGGCTTGGATTCGGACGAGGCGTTCTCTCCCTTTGTCCCCAACTCTTCCCTGGCTTTCTTCCTTTTCCCACAACACTTTCCCTGGTTCTACTCCTGACCTCAAAACCAGGCAAATTCGAAACTATGTGCCCGGCACAGGCTTGGTGGTACACGCTTTTTTATCCCAGCACCTGGCGAACCGGAGTCGAGAGAACAGGAGATCTCTGCGAGTTCAAGGCCAGCCTGGTCTACATAGAATAATCTAGGCAGCCAAGTACATGAGAAATGTCTTAAAAAGAAGAAGAAGCAATTATGTGTTCATTGTTGACAATAAGCGGGGTTTCAGTGGCATCTTCCACAGGTCCTGGGAAGTGCCCAGGTCCAGTTGTGTCCACTCTGAGTCACTTCATAGGTGACCCAGCTCCATGTTACAGACTCAAAAGGAAAGTTAGGGGTAGTCCTTGGCTTCCTGGCACAGAGAGAGACACAGCTTGTCCACCAGACAGAACAGGAAGTTGTGTAAGAAGGATGTGAGAACAAATCAGTAAGAAGCAGAGGAATCAAAGGGCGAGGCCAATGAGGAAGCGGGTGAGGAAAGAGGCGCTCTGGGCAGCGAGGTCGGAGGCTGCAGGAATCACAAAGGCGCCCCTCGTGTCCCACACGTCACGATCGTCAGCCATTCATGGCACTCCCTCCCCAGGCATGTATGTGATGAAACCATCATCAGCTGGCAGGAGCCATGTGGTCATTAATAACCCCCTCCCATCCAGTGGCCCGTGGACAATGGCCACCTGACCCCATGCTGTCAAGGTTCACCCTCTGGCCTCAGCAGGAAGGCCTGCTTCCAGGCTCTCCAGGGATTAGGCTGAAGTCAGACTCAGGCTGAAAGCAGCCAGCCGGCAGCCGGCCCTCCCCTGCCCTGCCTCCTCTCCTGTTTGGGCTTGACCCTGGCATTCTTCTCCGTGATACTTTAAAAGAATCTCCATCTCAGGTTTTGCCTGTAAAGAACTCAGGCCAATGACGGTGAGCACGGGAGAGTGAACAGAGAAGGCTGGTGCCTAAATAACCGGAGGGGCTTCCAGGCAGCCTTCTACCTGTTCTTGATTGTGATTGCTCACTTTGTAAGTTCAGCAAGCCAAGGGGGCTAGCCTGCTTCTTCTATCTCCGAGTTCCCTCTGGAGACAAAAGAGCTGGCAGTGGATCTGCTCTTGGGCTTTGTGCAAAGAGCAAAGAGTGCCCCACCTGCCTGACACAGTCAACAGAAAAGCATCAGCTCTTCATTGACAAAGGTGTGTGAAGAGACAGAGACAGAGAGTGCTCTCTTCTCACACAGTCTATAGGAGGAAGCTATAGAAGGAGAAGGGCAAGGAGATATCCTCCTGGCTCTACTTCTCCTGCCAAGCCTGCATCTTCTTCACCTCACGCCAGCACAGGAGGATGGGCGGTGCTTGCTGCACTGGACCCAGACAAGGCCTTCACGAGAACAGCCCAGACCAGCCAGTCAACCTGGGCCACCCTTCCCTGTACCCATACCTAAGTATAGGACACACTTCCAGAGGATGCCTGGCTTCCCGTGAAAGCAAATCTCAGCAGAGATGATGAGGCAGCACAAAGTCCCTGAGAATTGCTGAACACTCATGAGAGGGATGGAGGAGAGAGGGAGGGACGGAGGGGGAGAGAGAGAGGGGAAGGAGGAGACACAGAAAGAAGGAGGAAAAAAAGGGGGAGGCTAAGCCAATGTGTCACATTTAGACTGACACATAGAAGCCATATACACACACCACACACACCCCACAACACAACAACCACCACACTCTTAAAAGTATTCAGCAAGGCAAACTTATTTTTGCGTAAGGGTGCATGGTATCATTGTATGTAGGCTGCAACCAAGTTAGAACCTTGGATAGTTTATCCTAACACAATGGTGCTGTGCCCCACCCTGCACCCCCATTCTCTGGGGTCCAACCTCACAGCCTTTCCCAGTTGGCTAGTTTTAAAAGGATGAAGGAAAGGAAGGGACAGGAAATGCCTAGTGTCAAGTTCAACTTCCATGCATGCAGCAGGGCCTTTTTGAAAGCACAAGTTTTGTTCTTTTGTGGTTTTGTTTCTCTCTTCTCTTCTCTCTCTCTGCTCTCTCTCTCTCTCTCCTTTTGAGACAGATCTCCCTTTAACCCCAACTGGATATCCAACAGGACCTTGTAGGAAGACCACACTGGCCTGGAACTCACAGATATCTGGCCTGGCCTCGCTCCAGAGCACTTAGACTAAAGACATGTGCCATTATATTTAAACTTCAAAGATAAAGTAGGGGAGATTAAAATATTTGAATTCCTCATGGTAAACAAAAGTTTTACAAGGGGGGGGGTGGATTACAAAATAGCATTGCAAAGTTACATTCCTGATTCATTCTTTTAATGGAAAATATTTGAATTATTTCTAATTATTGCCCTCAGATCCGATTCAGGTTATTGCTTACACGGCAAGTGGAGTTTACCCACTAAGCATCTAGATGGCCCTGTTTTATTGAAATAGTTTTACTATGTAACCCTGGTTGCCTCAACCCTGAGCTCCTCCTCCTCTGGCCGCCTGAGTGTTGGGATTATGGCCCTGTATCTATTACACTTAGTATTGTTTATTTAACAAATGATAGTTCAACATATAATTAAATATCTGTCCCAGGCAGTCAACTCCCTGGCCCTCTTCCTGTCCTAGAACTCGTATTCCCAGCCAGCAGAGTTGAGGCATGAGATCTCTGATTTGCACAGTTCCATTGAGACTTACTCAGAATACAGGCTCAGCTTGGGCCTCTGTTCATGAACCATCTCAGCCTTGCTGCCAGTTCCCAGAGCCACAGAGCTTTGACTCTTCTCTCTCCACCCACCACCCCAGAATAAGGCTGGGAGCAGTGTATTGACTTTCCTTTCCACACCATTAGCTTTGTGCCTGCAATGGACTGGATTCCATATTAAGAACATGTTATAAGGCAATTGATGGGTGGAACATGGATAGATGACGGTCCTGTCATCTTTAGGAAGAAATGATCCTTCAAGTGTTGTGACCATATTCGCAGTCTATGGGTAAGTTGGGTTCATTTCCTCACCAATTCAAGACTAAATAAAAGGCAGGAAAAATACCTCAGAGATAGCAGAGACTTTCTTCAGAAAGAATGAAGAGTCACACGTCACACATCCATACACACACAAAGGAATAAGTCTCCTAAGTGTGTAGGTGGGGGAGGTTGGAAACTGAAAATCCAGCCCGCCCCCCGTCCCCCACCAGGACCTGGGTTTCCAGGGCTATGTAACTCTAAGCATTATGTAACTCTAAGCAAGTCATTCGAAGGGCCTTATTGGAGTTAAAAGAAAGCCTTCCTTGCTGAGGCATCCAGCTTTGTGAACTGAAGCAGCTATTGGGGTTAGGCCTCTTCAGCAATAGACTGCCATGGTTGACTAGCCCAGCTGTGTCCAGTAGCCAGGACAGGAAGATCAAGCAGGAGGCTGCTTACTGGACCTCATTGGGGGATGTAATGAAACCCCAGTGTTGAATAGCAAGGGCTGGACTTGTGGTGGTGTTTTGCTTGCCAGGGAGGAGCTCTCAAACACTTCTTATACGGAAAACATGCACATCTTAGCCTAAAAGAAAAGAAAATCCCCAATCCTATTCAGGTGATATGGCACTGTATAATTATTATGGTATATCTCTATGGTATAGATATGATTGTGTTGTGTATATTATATACATATTGTACTACTCGACCACACCCCCACCACACATATATTATATGTATCTATAGTATATATATATATAGTATATGTAACAGCAAGTTGGACAGAACACAACAAAGACTGAAAGAAAACCAACTGAAACAGTGAATTCTCCCCAAACAATAAGCCTCGCTTGGAAAAAACAACACAACAAACAAAAAAAACAACTCTGGAAAGACTCGAAAAAGATGCAGACTATGTAATGGCAGAGTGCATGAACTGGTGAGTGGGGTGGCATGGAAAAGGAAATGACCTAAACTTGGAATGAAAGAATATATAGGGTCTGGAGAGATGGCCTAGCGGTTAAGAGCACCGACCGTGCTCTTACAGAGGACCCGGTGCGATCCGCACCCACATTGGCGGCTGAGAAAACTCGTGGTCTTTAACCCATCCAAGATTAACGCCAGTTCCAGGGAGAAAAAGTCCTCTGGAAAACACAACCATGTCGTCAATGCTTGTATCTAACGCCTGCTCAGCGAGCGTATGACCACCAACAACGGTTCAGCAACACAGAAACAATATAAAAGCAGACACAGATACGCAAGTTCATATCACAATATTTAATAAAACAATAATTATAAATTAAGAAATATATTCACAAAAATAAAAACTGAAGAAAATATAAAGAAGATTATTAATTAAGTAAAAGGAAAACAATTTATGTATATGTAATATATGCAGAAAGGTTTTGGGTTTAGACAAACTCAACCTCAAGCAATTAATTTGTTATTCTATTAACAAAAAGGTATGATGAAAGCCTCCGCTGCCGCCATAGGCCAAGATGAAATATGGAAGTTCTGACTCATACTGTGAGTATACTCCCCACTGTGAGCAGCTTGTTATTGATGGTGTTAGTCATCGGTATTATGTATCACCTTTATGACAGCAGCGTCTAACATACGGCCTATTGAGGTCAGTCTGCAAATAGAGGACTCACAGCGTAATTGTAAAACGTCATAATTGAGTGGGAAATTAGATAGTCGAGAGTGTACATCCCTGCACGAGAAATACACTTCTACATCACTCAATACTACACTAACATGAGGACGAGAACAGGGATCCCCCCGAAAGAACTGAGAGCGCACCTCTCCCTGACATCTGAGAATTAACCCTTGATGTACTGTAACGGATTTCTTTTCTTCATTTGTACACTATTGTAATAACTTTTCTTTCTTTCTTAGTTTTTTTTCTAAGGGTAGTAATATGGATGACACAGGTGGTTGTGGAATCCTTGGGAGAGCTCTAGTTTGATTTTCACCCTTCTAAATCATGAGAGTTTAATTATAAAGGCATCATCGTTATATGTGTGGTAGCATTTGCAAGCAGACAACTAGACGGATGGCTAAAATGAAGGATTGTTTGGTTAGCAGATCCTTGCTCCCAAGGATCCTAGTTGAGTGCTACACTAGCAAGCTAACCTGAATCACTCAAGCCGAAGTCAGGCACTCTCTCACGTGAGATAAGTCTCATTGTGATTCACAATCCCTATCATCATATCCAACGCCCCTCTAACAGACAATACCTAAAACAACACAAATCATAGTTCAATCACTCACATCCAGCCACAAAGTTTTCGTCCCTCCTGAGGGCGGGTACAATAGGTGGCCAATTGGTGAAGCTGGTGAGTGATAACAATCTAACAAGATCAACCATTTGTTTGCATTTGAGCTCTCGCATTTTAGGACTCCAGATGCGCTTGTTTAGTGCTGATCGTTATGGTGTCCTATTCATAAAGCGTTATGACCAAGCTATATCACCCAGCTGACTAGCTCTTGTTTTAGGTCGTGCAACTTGTATATTCCTGGAAAAAGGAGACTGATGGGCTATTGTTTTGTCTCACTTAGAGATTTCAAGGGTGCCGGCCTGAGTGGGGATGGTGAGAATAGGATTATATGTACAAGCTAAAAGTAGTGGAAGTTACACACAGTACTGACTGGATGGGTATAGCTAAGTTCGTCAAAACTGTGGAATCTCTCTACATAAAGGGGTCCTAGGTTAGAATGGAGGGGCGGAAGGAACGGAGGGCTCCACCAACCCGTGCGGAGAGGTGGCACTGGTTCGCCAGGTGGCAACAGGTTAATGGGAATGCCCTGTGGACTCGGACACACCCAGACACCTTTTTTTTTTTATGTGTATCGATGTTATGTTTGATTGTAGGTTTGTGCACCCCTGACGTGCCATGCCGCGGAGGTTCCAGGAGAGGCAATCGGACTTTCACCCCTGCGAAACTGGAGGAGTTACACGTCGTTTCAACAGCCGCCCCATGTGTGAGCTGGGGATTGAACCTGGTCCCTCTCACGGGCAGTCGGAGCCCTTAACCCGCCACCATAGAGGTTACTTCCCAGCCCCAGACATCCTCTCAGCAGGCACCAAAGATGACCTCCCTAACAGGGACTGTACGCATGATATCAGATGTTCAAATGGAACAGGCCGGTGAGATGTTGACATGGCCCTAAACGCAACCAAAGCCCTGCTGAGCCCTGGGTTCTAGTCACAGCATTCATGTAAACTTATGGCGACCACACCACCTAGTGCATGCCACAGCACTTGAAAGGTAGAGGACGGATCCAAAGTTCAAGATCATACCTCAGCTACACAGTGATTTCAAGAGCAGCCTCTGAGATCCCGCATGAACACTCATAAAACAGTGTGTGGCGGCCAGGCATCTATACCAACATACTACTCTAAACAACAATGTGGCTCAAAGCCTCCTTAGTTTAGGAATAGGCAAACTTCTCTGGTTGATTTAACATCCAGAGATAAACGAAAAGATGGGCACAAAATTCTCAAAGAGTTGTTCTGACAGCCAAAACAATCATGTAGATTACACAAATAAGATTTCATGTAACTATAAAAATTAAAAATTAAGGAGGCTGGACTTAGGCTCAAGAGCACCAAACACTGGACTCGCTTCTTGCAGAGACCCCAGGTTTGGTTCTCAGCACCCTGCATGCAAGCTCACAGCTTCTATCTGTAACTCCAGTTCAGGGATCCGAACCCTCTACTGACCTCTGTGATGCACTTACAGTATATGCAGAGCACTACATCCACATAAAAAAAAATGTAAAAAATTTTAAACATGATAAAATCAGCTAGAGCATCACATCTGGCAGTGGACAGAGGCTGAAGAGTCTTCCCAGAGGGCTTAATTCCAGTCCCAGCAACCTTATATAGGTCGGTCACCAATGCCTCGGCATTTTTAGCCCTCTAATACCATTCCTTGCCCTCTATGTCTGTCCTAAATCCTGTGACTAACAGATACAATCTTTCAGAATGCATTAACTTAACAAAACCCTAGTTTCCACCCGACCAAGTTGAGGCTATTCAAATAGCACTTGAACTAATGGGGATTTTCCTCTTTTGCTATAACTTGTCTACATAATGTTTCTTGCAATGTATTTAAAAGTGTCTCGAGGGGGCTGGAGGGGATGTCCAAGCGGTTAAAGAGCGACGACCGCTCTGACAGACGGAACCGGGTTCGATCCCCAGCACCCACATGGCGGCTGAGAACCGTCTGTGACTCCGGTTCCAGGAGAACTCCAGTTCCAGGGGAATCCGAGACCGTCTTCTGACCTCCGCGGCATCGCACGACACGGGTGCGCAGACCTGCATGCAGACAATACATTCATACACATAAAAATAAATAAATAAATAAAAATAAAAAAAAAAAGTGTCTTGATTTGTAACTTTCTTTGCTCTGTTACTATAAAAACTTCATCAAACTGCTTCCACATTGGAACATGGAATTTGGGGTGACCTAAATCTGTGTTCCCAGGCCATGGTCACTTATATTTGCTCCAGAATAAACTATCTTTTACCCCCTTTGAGGTAAGAACTCTGTTTTTAGTCAGTATAGTAAAGAAAAAGGCAAATGCCTCAAAATTGTGTGAATACACACTCTGCTTATAATAAAAGAAATGCAAGTTACACCAGAACCATTTGTCACCAATCAGATTAGCCAAAATGCAAAAATTAAACAAAAGATTCTCTTGTCTGGGCTGTGAGAAAACCAACATTGTCACACATGGCTGGTGGGAAGGAAGATGGCCTCATCTCTATAGAAAGGAACTTGGCAATGTTTAGCAAAGACTGTATGTATGTCTACCCTTTGACCTGCATTCCACTTCCAGGAACCCGTCCTAAAGCTTCATGCAAACAATACGGAAAGTCCCCGGGACCAGGCTATTTACTGAAGCGCTCTTTATAACAGCCAAAGCATGGATTGAAGCCAAATATCCAAAATAAGAGTGTGTGGGAATACAAGGACAGTTCAAGAAGGACTGCTCTCCAGCTACAAAAAGAATATTCCCACAAACAAACACGAAGTGGTCCTCAAGGCACCTTGCTAAAGGGAAAAATCATGACGGAGAAAAGTGTGCATGATGTACTCAGAAACAGCGTTTATCTAGAAAAGAAAGGAACAAAATGCAAATTTGAAAATATAAATAGATTCATCCTTATAATCACTGGAGTTTTAAATGGAAAAAAATAGCCAGAGAGACTAGATTCCTTTAAATGTTTCTTATTTTTTAGATTTGACTAGACTCTGTATGTTTTACATAATTATAAAATCATGTAATTCTGCTGCTAAATTTTACATTTACTAATTTACTGAGTATGTATACACCTGTGGAGGCACCTGGGCCACAGCACGCATATAAGCAGGAGGGGGACAACTTGTTGGAGTCAGTTCTCTCCTTCCACCATGTAAGTCTAAGCCAGGTCGTCAAGCTTGGCAGCAAGCAACTTTACCCACTGAGTTATCTAGATGGCACTAAGTTAAATTTTTAAAAAGAAATCTCCAAGCTGAGTGCGGAGGTACACCTTTAATCCCAGCACAGGCAGGCAGAGTTCTGTGAGATCAAGGCTAGCCTGGTTTACATGGTGAGTTCCAGGCCAGCTGGGACTACAGGGGGACCCTGTGTCAAAAATATAGATAGATAGATGATAGATAGATAGATAGATAGATAGATGATAGATAGATAGATGATAGATAGATAGATAGATAGATGATAGATAGATAGATGATAGATAGATATTTAGATAGATAGATAGATAGATAGATAGATAGATAGATAGATAGATAGATAGATAGAACCAAAATGAAACAAAAATCTTCAGATCAAGAATGTAGCTTGCTTGGAGTGTTCAAAGCCCTAAATTCAATCTCTAGCACCAACAAACAACAACAGAATGACAAATTAATGTTACAGGTCACAGCTCATACCTCAAAGGGAACAAGAGATCATTTAGTTTGCACCAAATACAAATGGCAAAAGCCTGGAAACATGGATTCAGGCTTCCCCAAATAACATGTTCCACAACTATGGAGTTATTACATGGACTTTTTAATAAGTCACAGACCAAAAACAAGTCATTGATTTCCCCTGGGTTCGAGGGCATAATTTTTTATTTGATGTTTAATTTTGGTTACTTTTTTTGAGACAGGATTTCCCTGTAGCCCCCAGCTGTCCTGGAATTCACTCTGTAGACCAGGCTGGCCTTGAACTCACAAAGATCTGCCTGCCTCTGCCTCCCAAGTGCTAGGATTTAAGGCGCCCACCACCACACCCTGCGCCATTTTCTAAACATATAAATGGGAACATCAGGTAGGTGAGTTTTCAGCAAAGGGAAACTCTGCTAGAGATTTTACAGATGTTTTCTATGCCACTCTTAGCTTTGGGTTGGTGGAGGCTAGGGTGTCTATTCACTTACAATGTCCCCAGAGCTTTCCCATGATAGTTCCAAGGATGTTAGGTCAGGCACAGAGCAGGACAATGGATATCAATGGAGCTATGAGAATTTAGTTCTGCAACACTCTCACTTTCCACAATTGGGAAGTTCTAATCTTTAACAAGGGGTGTGGCTTTTTTTTCTGAAAACTTCAGATCACAAGATCAATTCCTAAAATTTGAAAGCAAAATCCCTCTGTGTCCTGAGTTGGCAGCATAAATGCACAGGAACTCTTCCAAGTAACTTTAACACACAATAGCTACATATTCCTAATGAAAACTACCACAGCAGAATATTAAGTTCTCTTTCTATGATACAGAAAAGAATAAATAAATAATTCTGAAGGTGTCCTTGAGAACTGAGATTTGGAACAGAGGGGAAAAATAATTTAGATGCAAAATCTAGGACTAAGTAAAACCTCCAAATTATAAACTTTAATAGAAAAATTAGTCTGACTCCATTTCTTCTTAAAATAATAAAAAAAGATCCAGGTGTTGGGGGCGCACACCTTTAACCCCATCACTGAGGAGACAGAGGCAGGTGGGATTTCTATGAGTTGAAGGCCAGCCTGGTCTATGTAGTGAGTTCCAGGCCAGCTAAAGAGAGACCGTATCTCAAAAAGACAAATAATAATAATAATAATAATAATAATAATAATAATAGATAGAGCAGGCATGGTAGCTTGTGCTTGTAATTCCAACACTCAGGAGAACGAAGCAGGTAGGTTACAAAAGTTTGAAGCCGGTTTGAGTTTTCATAGTGAATAGCAAGCTAACCAGAGATATATAGCAAGACTGTCTCAAAACAACAAATAATAACATGAGTTTTTTGCATGTGTGTGCTGTGCATGCCTTCCTGTTGGCATCTCCACATGTGCCTGGGCCCACATGAGTATGTGGGGTGCATGTGGCGGCCAGAGGGCAGCATCAGGTGACTTCCTTGATTGCTCTCCACCTCATATATTGAGACAGGGTGTGAACCTGGAGTTTGCCAACTCAGTTCAGCTACTGGGATTGGGTTCCTGGAACCCCCAGTCGCTGCCTCCTGAGCGTTGGGATTACAGGCAGGTTGCCCTGGCCACTTAGCCTTTTGAATTCGAGTCCTCACACTTGTGTGGCTGCCACTTTATCCACTGGGCTATCTTTCCAGTCCCCAAATAAGTAAGTGAAGGTATCCATGGAGGCCAGAGGAGGAGGACGTTGGATCCCCTGGAACTGGAATGACAGGTGGTTGTGAGCCACCCAGCTTGAGTGCTGGGAACCAAACTCGGGTCCACTGCAAGAGCAGTAAACTCTCCTCTGCTGAGCCATCTTTCCAGTCCCTTTGTAATGATTTTAAAACCTCAAAAACTGGGTGTGGAGGGGCAAGCCTGCAATCCTGGCACTTGGGAGGTGGAGGAAGGAAGATCAAAAGCACAAGGTCATGCTCAGCTAAACAGTGAGTCTGAGGCCTGCCGGAAATCTGCAAGAACCCCGTCTCAGAAACAAAACAAGGGACTGCTCATTGATTAAGAGAACTTGAGGCTCTTATAGAGGACCCAAGTTCAATTCTCTCAACAACCATGTCAAGCAGAACACAACTGCCTATAACTCTAGTTCCTAAGAGAAGAGATCTGATGCCTCTGGTCTCTGAGGCCACATGCACTCAAGAGTACATACCCACACAGACATGAACATAGAGACACATAATTAAAAATAAAATGTTTTAAAATAGAACAGCTTGTGGACCACCTTTGGCAGATGCTCTGATTCACCGTAATGCATCACAGTCACCAGAATCCCAAAGCAATGGTGTCATTCAGTCTTGGAATACAACCTCCAACCCCATGACCAATACAACCTTCTTCTCCTTATAAGTTAATTGCCTCAGGCTCTTCATTATAATTAATAAGGAGATGCTGGCTATTACAATAGATATTAGAAAACCAACTTAGAAAAAATACAGGGTGGGGGGGTCAAGCAACTTTTTCTCCCTTCTCCCCTGAGCCCTCAGTGTCCCTGTGCATTGCACATACATACAACAGTGCAAGGTTGCACAAGCATTTGCTGTCATTCAGCAAAGTTTGAAGGGATGTTAGTAAGACAATGAAGAGAACAAGATCAGCCCAGAGCTTCGAATTTATACTAGAGTTTGGAGACAGGGCAGATGGTTAATGGATAAAACAGAAATTGGGGGACTGGGATGACCCAGTGGGTAGGAGCACTTGCTGTGTAAACATGAGGATCTAAGTTCAAATCCCCACCACCCACATAAAAGCCAGCCATGGGGTTGCATGGCTGTAACCCCAGCATTTGGGAGGCAGAGATGGGCAGACCCCGAGAGCTCACTCACTGTACAGCCAGCCTAGTAGAAATGGTGAGATTCAGGTTCAGTGAGAGGCACTGTCTCAAGGCAAAAAGGCAGGGAAGAGAGCAGAAGGGCAGGGGATCCAACATCCTTCACTGGCCTCTGTGGGCACTCAGAGCCCCACTCCCCCCCCACCACACACACACCACATACACACATACCAAAATTTGAGGGGAGACAGACTCTCACTATGTAGCCCTGGCTGGCATGGAACTCCCCAAATCAGCTTGCTTCTGCCTCCTGAATGCCAGGATTAAAGGTATACACCACCACACGTGGCTCTTTATTTTATTTTTTTTAATTTTCAAAACTGAACCATTTGGGGGAAGAAGGACTTAAGGAAAGGGCCAGGGGTAGGGTGAACCAGACCTGTAGGCACTGCAGGGGCTGGCACAGATGACTGAGAGGACTTGTGAGGCCTGAAGGAAGGACACCAGGGAACAGGACCTCGGGTGCCTGCTCTGCCACCTGTCAGACAACTGTGCCTGGACCCAGGGACAGTTGCTAAGTAGCAGCCATCTGTGAGGCCAGTGAGGCCGGCTGTGGGGCAGCCAGGTCAGGGCAAGGCACCTCAACCCGCTTTTCATTTCCCTCTAAGGCTGGTGGCTGCCTAGATACCCTTTGCATTTGGAATTGACCCTAATCACTTCTGGATGATGCAGTTATCAGGCTCCATTTGCAGTGGCTAATGGCTGCTTGCTGGTTCAGAGGTCCCAGTGGAGAGGCAGAGCCAGGGCCCACAGCACCCCTGCCAGCAAGCAGGTATGGCAGGCAAGGCGGTTGTTAAAAACATTCACAAAGAATGCGTTAGATGAGGTCCTAAGGACGGCCAGAATGCTTATTCATTATATATATATATGCGGTTGTTAAAACATTCAGCAAATAATGAGCGTTAGATAGGTCCGTAAGGACTGCCAAATGCTTCCTTATTCATNTATATATATATATATATATCTCACATAATACATAATACAGAGAGGGGGAGGGAGGGAGGGAGCTTAATGGCCATACACATTCTGATAAATGATGCATTAACAGTACTTGTACCTAGACAGTGAAGGACAACTACTCAACACAGCTATCAAGAGACCCAGTAAACATGAGCTGGGTGTGGCCACGCTCGCATAACTTGGTATATTGTTTTACTGTGAAGCTGGTTTTTTGTTTTGTTTTTCAAGTAGAAAGAGTAGACTAAAATACAGGTAACAGATAGAGGAAAATAAGCAGCCTAAACCAGTAACAGAGATACTTCTTAGCAAGTATGACACACTGTGCATAATTATACGCACCATGCTTTTAGATAACCTTCAGTGTGGTCAGTCTATCCTGGCATCATCGCAGACATGTAAGTAAATGTCACCCACAAGAGGAATGTTTTGGCTCCATTAGAATCTCTTAAAAATTTTTATTCTATAAACTTAATAACCAAGTTAAAAAATTTTTATTCTAAGTGTTTGAGTGTATTGCCTGCATGTGTGTGAGTGCACCCGTGTTGTGCAATGCCCGAAAAAGACAGAAGAGGACAGTGGATCCCCTGGACCTGGAGTTATGGATGCTTCTCCATGCAGGGTGCTGGGATTCAAACCCAGGTCTTCTGCAAGAATAGCCAGTGCTCTTAACTGCTGAGCCATCTCTCCAGCCCTTCTCCATTAGACTCTTACAGGGCCACTGTCACACAAATGATCCATCCTTCATTGACCAAATTATAACATGGTGGATGGTACTGTGTTGCTACATTTTTCTAAGGACTACATCTACATTTGTGCTGGAGTCTTCTTCCTTACCTCTCATTCTCCCCCTCTCCTCTCCTCTGCAACCTTCACCCCTATGCCTTCTTGAGAAAACCAAAGACTGGCACTTACTCCCCCACCTTTTCATGTTGTGACAATCACATGGAAATGCCCTCTCCGGAATCAAGGGACTATACCAGTTCAGGGTATTGAGCGCAGGTCCTACTACACACATGCTAGGTACACACTCTCCTCGGAAGAGCCAAAAACCTCAGTCCTTTTTCCATGCTTTACTGCTAATTTGAGGCAGGATCTCACTAAGTCGCCCAGGCTGGGCCTTGAATTCACCCTGTAGTCATGGCAGATCTTGAACTTTTAGTTCTCTCCTACCTCAGCTTCACAAGTAGCTATGATTACAGGCCTGTACCATCAGGTCAGGCATAAATTGTTACCTTAAAATGTTTGTTGAAAGAAGAAAACAAATGACCCACTCAAAAGATGGAGCAAACAGCTGAACAAGAGACTTCACAAGTAAGGAATTAGAGATGTCTGAGAAACATCTTAAAAAGTGTTTGACATCACTAATAATTAAGGAAATATAAATTAAAACCACTTTAAGATATCATCTCACTCCAATAAGACTGGCTAGGATCAAGAAAACAAATGATACCAAGTGCTGGAGAGGCTGTGGGGAAAGGGGAACACTCATCCACTGCTGGTGGGAATGTAAACTCATACAGCCACTATGGAAAGCATGTGGAGAACCCTTGGAAGACTCGGAATGAACTTGCCACCTGACCCAGCTATACCACTCCTGGGTATGTACCCACAGGACATGTCTTACCGCAGAGATACATGCACGGCCATGTTTATTACAGCTCTCTTCACAATAGCAAAGAGCTGGAACCAATCCAAGTGCCCCTCAACTGGCAAGTGGATAGAGAAAATGTGGCACATCACCGGACGTGGTGGTGCACACCTTTAATCCTAGCACTTGGGAGGCAGAGGCAGGTGGATCTTTGTGAGTTTAAGGCCAGCCTGGTCTACAGAGTGAGTTCCAGGACGGCTGGGACTACAGGGAGACCCTGTCTCAAAAAGACCAAAAAAAAAAAAANTTAAAAAAATTTAAATGTATCACCACAACCCCCTAAATAAAAATAAAAAAAAAAAAAAAAGAGGGACCATAAATGCACAAAAAAGAAAAAAAAAAAAAAAAAGAAAAAAAAAAAAAAAAAAAAAAAAAAAAAAAAAAAAAGAAAATGTGGTACATCTACACAATGGAGTTCTATGTAGCGGCAAAGAAAGATGACATCATGAACTTTGCAGGTAAATGGATGGAGCTAGAAGATATCATGCTGAGTGAAGTAACAGTCCCAGAAAAACAAACGACGAATGGTATCCCTCATCTGTGGATGCTAGTGCCAATTACCTAATTGTATGGCAAACTGAACAATGTTAATGTGATCTGAAAACAACTGTGCTTATATTGTAGAATCCCTTAAAAAATAAACAAATAAACAAATAAAAATAAAATGTTCGTTGAGGGGCTGGAGAAAGGATGGCTCAGCCATTAAGAGTGTTCGCTGCTCCCACAGACAACCAGAGTTTGGTTCCCAGGACCGACATCGGGTGCCTCTCAACTGCCTGCAGCTCCAGCTCCAGGCTTGTAAATCCAGCTCCCGGGGATCCGATGTACTCTTCTGGCCTTCTTGGGTACCCAAACACATGTGCACATACCCACCACAGACACAAATAAAAATGGAATAAACTCTTTTTTAAATGTTAGCTAAGGGATTAGGAATGTAGCTCAGTTAGTAGAGCACTTCCCTAGAATACACAAAGACCCAGGTTCGATCCCCAGTAGTACACAAACTGAGTGTGGGGTGGACTTGATCCTCAGCCACACTAAGTTCAAGGTTAACATGGGATACATGAGAGCTTGTCTTCAAAAATAAATAAATAAATCAAAGTGTTAGTTAAATGACTAAATTAAATTAGTCTCAGAGGTTCCTTCCAGGATTGACCTAAAAAGGAATTCGTTGACATTTAGATGATTTAAGCAGTAAGTTGATTGAAAGCTGGGTGTGTTGGCTTACACATATAATCCCAGGTGGAGGCTGGAGGATCAAGAGTTCAAGGCCATCTTCGGCTACAGGAGACCCTTTTTTTTTGGAGGGGGGGGTTGAGACAGGGTCTCCCTGCAGTCCCAGCTGGCCTAGAACTCACTCTGTAGCCCAGGCAGTCCTTGAACTTACAAAGATCCACCTGCCTGTGCCTCCCAAGTTCTGGGATTCAAGGCATGTGCTAACCACGACCCTTTTTTCTTTTTTTAAACAGGGTCTCCCTTTAGTCCCAGATGGCCTAGAGATCAGCAGGTTAACTTTGAACTCAGAGATCCACCTGCCTCTGCCTCCCGAGTGCTGGGATTAAAGGTGTGCACCACCATGCCTGGAAGGAGACCCTTTCTTTTATTTTTTTTTTTTTTTTTAATTTATTTATTTTTATTTATTTATTTTTTTTATATGTATGAATGTATTGTCTGCATGCAGGTCTGCGCACCCGTGTCGTGCGATGCCGCGGAGGTCAGAAGAGGGTCTCGGATTCCCCTGGAACTGGAGTTCTCCTGGAACCGGAGTCGCAGACGGTTCTCAGCCGCCATGTGGGTGCTGGGGATCGAACCCGGGTCCTCTGCAAGAGCGGTCGGCGCTCTTAACCGCTAGGCCATCCCTCCAGCCCCGAGACCCTTTCTTAAAGAAACAAAAAACAATCAAAAAAAGTAAATTGGTTGGAATTTTTGTTGTAAGCCGCTGCATCTGGGGTGCAGGCAGCTCTAATTCCGGCACACAGCAGTGGAAGAAGGGAGGAATGGGTCCCCAGAGAAAAATATAGATGTAGAATCTAGAAGAGGCAGTAGATATGGATCTGGAGAAATCCCCAATTCCAGAAGAAAGAAGAAAAACTGCTCCTTCACTCAGCCGTGCACATCCACGTTCCTGAATGCGTATAAACCTGAAATCCACCCATAGTAATGAAAAATCAGGGGAACAGGTGAAAGAGTAGGAGGGAATTAGGGGTACCTGGTACCAGTGATGATTCTAGAGACCTTTAAAGTGGGAGAAGTGTAACAAATAAAGGGGGAAAAAAGGAAAAAGAAAAAGAAAAAAAGAAAAAAAAAGAGGAAGAGGTGTTCGGGGGAGCTATAATATCATTTGTACCTCTCTTAGGTTTGACTCACCCAATAAGGTTCTAAGCTGACACAAGCCTCAGACAAGAGGTGGGTAAATCCTCTCCATGGAAAGCCCGGGATGCGTTCAGGCCCATGCCTGGGTGCTGGTATTGGCTGATTGCAGAACAGGTCACCATAAGATCACTTTGTACGGTGATTGACTCCCACACAGGAATGAGAGGCCACAAGGCCCTCAGGGAGGCCTTGTATGCCCCTAACAGAGGGTGTTCCCCTAGGGCTGACAAAAGGCCTCCAGCCTCTGGGGTCAAGAGTTAAGTCTCAGAGTGCCCTGGAGGTCTGGGGCAGGGAAGGGCAGTCTTGGTCCCAAATAATAGTACACCGATTATATCTCCTCAAGCCTCGGGAGTAAATGTAGACTCAGTTGTCACTAGGCAATGAGTGATCTCAGGCCACCCCACCTCCCTGCCACCAGCTAGTCCTGCCAGACCACACTGGGAGGGTAACTCAAAACCCAATCCAGAATCCGAGTCTTGCCATGAGACCCTCCATTGTGGGGGGCCCTTCACTGTAGCCCCCAAAGAACCACACAACTGGGCCAGCGAGAGGGCTCAGCAGGTAAAGGCACCACAGTCAACCCTGACAACCAGAGTTCAATCCCCACGTGGTAGAAAGAGAGAACCAACTGCAGAAAGTTGTCCTCCACGTGTCCACTGCAGCATGTGTAAACCCCAACACACACACACACACACACACACACACACACACACAATGTAATTTATTTTATTTTATTTTATTTTATTTTATTTTTTGGTTCTTTTTGAGACAGGGTTTCCCTGTAGTTCCAGCTGGTCTGGAACTCTTTGTTGACTAGGCTGGCCTTGAACTCACAGAGATCCACCTGCCTCTACCTCCCAAGTGCTGGGATTAAAGGTGTTCACCACCACACCTGGCTTACCAAATGTAATTTAATTAATAAAGAATCACAGGAGTGGATGGAACTGGTAAATGAAAAGCCAAAAGGAGCCAGGGGCTCCCTACCCCCCTCAAAAAAAAAAAAAAAAAGGGATCCCTGAGGACCAATCCCCCAACTGCCCTTGGGAAAAAAAAAACCTTGGTTAATTTGGGCTGTGTGGGCTTTATGTGTCCAAAAGAAAGTATAACCAGAAATAAATAATTAGTAAGGCTTGAGAAATTGTACTTCAGGTATAAAACTTGAGATCTTAGTAAAAAGACAAAAAGTAAGAGAGAGAGAGAGAGAGAGAGAGAGAGAGAGAGAGAGAGAGAGAATAGTTGTTTTGCCTGTCTTACTGGCAAGTGCAGCTACCCTGTGGCTGCCACTGCTTTTGCCATCCTTCAAAGACATGAAACATAGCTTTTCAACCTTCCAATATGGACTGAAGACTCATGTCTCTCTAAGAATCCTCCA
The DNA here is from genome assembly GCA_009823505.1 of Rhizomys pruinosus. NCBI lineage: Eukaryota > Metazoa > Chordata > Mammalia > Rodentia > Spalacidae > Rhizomys > Rhizomys pruinosus. The sequence goes on from VZQC01014891.1 coordinate 2,575,632, forward strand.
AACCTTCAGTGCCAGATGGGGACTGCTGAGATATCCAGCTTGTGGACTGAGCTACTACTGGGGTTTCAGCCTCTTCAAAGTATTGATTGCCACTGTTGGACTACCCAGGCTGTATCATGGAGACCAGTACAGGAGGATCAAGACAGGCCATGGTGCTTACTGGACCTCATTTGGTGACCATGGGAAGGGAAAACTCCAGTGTGGAGCACGAGGGTAGGACTGATGGTTGTTTGGGCTTGCCAAGGAGGAGCCTTCAAACATGACATCTTTCAGCTTAATAAAAAAAAAAGAAAAAGAAATCATAAGCTGAAGATGCTAAAAGATATATGTGGCATGCACATATGCATATTTTGGAGTGATGCAAATTGGAAGGAACAACAATAACAACAACAAAAAGACTGGGTCAAAGAACTGACTGAAACGGTGAACTACTCAAAACAGTAAACTTCCGCATTGAAAATTTTAAAAGAGACTGAGAAAAAGATGAAAAACATGTTTGGCAGAATGAATGAGCTCTGGTAGGATGGGGGGCAAGGAAGGAGGAATGGATCTTGACTTGATTGGATATTTTGTATGAAATGCACAAAGCGTCAATAAAAATTGGCTTTGAAAAAAAAATCACAAAACTAGGCCAGGGAGACAGCTTGCAGGTAAAGGTGCTACACAAGCCTGAGGACAAAGGTCTAGCCCTGGAGCCCGTGTGAAAAACACTGGATGCAGTTGCACATATCTGTAATCCCAGAACTCCTACAGTAAGATGGGAAGCAGCAATAAGGAGACTCCCAAAAGCCTGTGGGCCAGCTAGCCTGGAGTATATAGCGGGAGAAAGGGGGGAGACCCTGCCTCAGTGAGGTGGAGGAGAGAACTGACTCCACAAAGTGGTTCTCTAGCTTCTATATGTGTCATGGAATAAATAAACACACACACACAATAAATAAATAATAAATAAATAAATATTGAAGAACCACAGAAATGACCAACAAACACGTGGTGGCAAATGTATGTAATCTGTCTTTTCTCATGGACAGAAAGCAGAGCTGAGTTCAACGCCAGCCTAGGCTACAAACTGAGCTCCTGGCAAAGAAAGAGAAAGAAAAACAGAAAGGAAAGAAGGGAGAAACAGAAAGGGGAGGGAGGAGGGAGGAAGGGACAGAGGGAGGAGGGACAGAGGGAGGGAAGGAGAGAGAGAGGCAGGGAAAAAAGAATGAATCACAAAACCCATGAAGCAAACAATCTCCAGTTAGAAATCAAATCAGCTATTAATTTAGAAAAATAAGCCCAAAGAGCTACGGCTTTGCTGTTGGCAGATCACAGCGAGCCTGTGGAGGGCCAGCTGCCAACCCCCAGTCTTGAAGCCGGTCAAACCGCGGCCTGGGGTCTGGGCTGGAAGAACTGTTCTATAACTACAGGAGAGATCCAGGTGGTCCTTCAGGAGGGCAGCTTTCTTCAAATGGAACCAAACTCTCTATAATGAATGTGAGAAAACCTTCTCTCTTGTCATTGCTCCCTAAGCCATGCAGTACAGCAGCTATTCACACGGCTCTTACATTGGATTCCGTATTACAGGTAAAAACCAGACATGATTTAAAGTCTGAGAAGCCAGGTCTGGTGGACACAACCCAGAACTCTGGAGGGTGAGGAGGGAGAATTACCACAAATTAGCCAACCTGAGGTAAAGTGGGACGCTGTCTTAAAAAAAAAGGGCGGGCTGAAGAGATGGGACTGTGGGCAAAATGCCTGCCAGGTTAGCAAGAGGAGCTGAGTTTGGATCCCCGGCACTTGTATATAAAGTCAGGCATGGCAGAACACATCCATAACCCCAGTGCCGCAGGAGCAGAGACAAGCAGGTCCCAGAACTTACTAGCCTCTCAGTGTAGCCAACTTGGTAAACTCTAGGTTCAATGAAACCCTGTCTCAAAAAAAATAAAGTGAAGAGTGATAAGAACTAAGTGAGTTCAGCCTCTGGTCTCCACACACATGCATGCACGCACCCACACATACATGTGCACATGCATATGAACATATACCCAAAGATTATGATAAAGTATATCCCATTTAATGTATTAGAATTGAGGGCTGGGGATGTAGGTTAGTTGGTAGAGTACCTACCTAGCGTTCACAAAATCCTAGGTTCCATCTCTAGTACTACATAAAACACACCTGTAATCTCAGTTTTCAGGAAGTGGAAATGAGAGAAACAGAAGTTCAAGCTACACAGAAAGGCCAGCTTGGGGTACTTGACATATTGTCTCAGAAAACAAACAAAAAAGCATTGAGAATCCATGGTTTGGGAAATCTATACCAGGTCCTAGAACTCTACCCTCTGCCCTCCCTTGACTCCAAATCCTAATCTCTGTGGACACCAAAAAACCATTTCAGAAGTCTGCAGGCAGTTAAGAGTCTGGAGGCTCTTCCTCCACACCTCTGGATGAAGCAATGAGTTTCAGGATGCTACATCAAGGCAGCCCTCTAGAATGTCTCCCTGAAATGAGAATCTGGATTCCTGGCAGGCCCATCTCCTGCGGGCTGCACAACCTAGGCCAGGCCATTAGTCATTTCACCTCTCTGACCTCTGCCTTCCTCATCTGAAGAGGGGATTCTGCTTACAGCACAGGCACCCCACCCCACCTGCTCAGCAGAGGTGTGGTCAGTTCCAGCCACAAAGGTATCAAGGCTTCGTGTAAAAACTCTCTGCATAATGCCCTGCACCTCATACTTAGTGGAGTGACCAGGGGCCCAGGAATGTTCCAGAACATCACCAAGAAGCTCATGGTGTTAGTTTGTTGTTTCTAGTTGTGAACTTGCTACACTAATCCTTTACTCCCTCCCTTGGCCTCTCTGACATACCATGAATTCCTCCAATTGAAGAAACATTTCGTGGCCACAATCAGCAAAGACACTTGGCCCTCAGAGCAGTGGAGCCCGTGACCAGGGCCCCATCCCACTATCCCTGTGGTCCAGCTGGTCCCAGGCCCCTGCCTTACAACATCTTGGGATCTGTGCCAGGGCATAATCCTCAACTGTAGAAAGACTGGCTTATTCTCTGCCTCTGCCATGTGGGAGGGGAAAGCTGGTCTTAATTAAGTGAAGATTGGAAAAATAAGCCTATGAAGCAAGGAGTGGGGTGACCTACCCCTCAATATCAGGAAAGGAAGCACTGAGCTAGAAGCTAAGGTCAATCCAACTGATATTTCTCAGTAAACAGAATTGGGCAGGATGCAGAATGGCAAGGACTGGCATATAACAGGTCACCACAGTGGAACACGGGAGTGAAGACAGGTTCAGAACACAGGAGTCCAGAGAAGATAAAAATTCTCCCTTTGGCACAGAGGGAAGCCACAGAGGGTACTTGAACTGACTGTTGTTGAGGGCTGGATAGTTTCAAGAAAGAAAATCCAGAAGCCAGCAGTCTAGGTAGAGCAAGTGCGATGCGAGGTAGGCAGAAAAAACAATGTGTAAACATCAGGAAGATGGGACCCGCCTGCCTCAGCCCGCAAGGAGCAGTTGTAATGTATCTTTAGGCCAGGCATGAGCCCTGGGGGTTGGGGTGGGGGTTGTAATGAGGAGGGAAGTGCTAGCCTTTGCTTTTATTTTTTTAATTTATTTTTTTATTTTTATTTTTGAGATATGGTCTCCCTATAGCCCCAGCTGGCCTGGAACTCACTCTGTACACCAGGCCGGCCTCGAACTCAGAGATTTGCCTGCCTCTGCCTCCCAAGTGCTAGGATTAAAGGCATATGCCACCACACCCGGCTTAAAGATGGTTCTTAGCTACCATGTGGGTGCTGGGAATTGAACCCAGGTCCTCTGCAAGATCAGTCGGCACTCTTAACCACTGAGCCATCTCTCCAGCCCCGCCTTTGCTTTTATAAGGCTGGGCCAGACAGGAAACCAAGATTCTGGGACACTGGTAGTGGCCCCATGATGACGGAGGCCTCTTCTGTGCATTGCGGCGAGGTCTTTGAGGTCCTGATTCTTTCATAGGTTACTCAAGAATCCTCTCTCCTGACCATCTGCGGGCCTAGCTACACATGCCAGGTTTCCAGAATGGCACCAAGGTCTTGGTTAGCAGGAGGAAAATGGTCTGACTGCTCAGCTCAGATGCACCTGTTGACCTTCCACTTGGTCAGCCCTCGGTTTGTCCCATCTCAGGCTGTCAACTAGATTCCCACTGAGCTTCTGTGTTCACGTCTCTTCTACAGACTGCTGCAAGGGAATCTAGGATGTCCCAACCCCAGACTCTGCAGCCAGACTAATAGCTCAAGTCTTCATCTTCTCCCCAACCTTGACCATCACTTAAGGCACTGGACTTGCACAGTGTCCCCCAAGTGTAGGCAGCAGGGGTGTGCATCGGTTATAGTCTAAGGGAGCCAGACCCCCCATTTCCTCTAGGACGTATTCCTGGGCCTGGACTGCCCGGGCTGTGGAAGCTCTTGCCAAGGCTTTGAAGTCATGTTTCTCTTCTCACTACTGAAGCTGCTGTTGTTACTCCATACCTGTTACTTTCTGCTGAGCTGGGCCTCCCCTGACTAGACCAGAGTGGCCCATGTTGAGCCCTGATGGGTAACATGGGCATGCCATGCGGCTAAGTCCCAGCTGGTGGCATGTGACATGTTGAGTCCTGATGGGTAACATGGGCATGCCATGCGGCTAAGTCCCAGCTGGTGGCATATGACATGTCGAGTCCTGATGGGTAACATGGGCATGCCATGCGGCTAAGTCCCAGCTGGTGGCATATGACATGTTGAGTCCTGATGGGTAACATGGGCATGCCATGCGGCTAAGTCCCAGCTGGTGGCATGTGACATGTTGAGTCCTGATGGGTAACATGGGCATGCCATGCGGCTAAGTCCCAGCTGGTGGCATGTGACATGCACTGCATAGAGAACACTGTGAACTAAAGTGTCCGGAAGGAAACTGTGCTTACAAAGCCGAATGAGTGATTCAAACATTAATGATTTTGGAGAGGTCGGAATGTTGTCCATCCAGGATCTCATAAATTATCTTGGGTTATCTTTAGCCCCATTAATGGTCTGTTATTGTCCACCTCTATACATGACCTAATATCCTTGTGACCATTAGGTAAATCCTTCAGATACGTGAAGAGACCCCTGGGTTCCACCAACCTGCAAGCTAACAATATCATGAGTTAGCATCTGAGATTTATACCAGAAGTTTCCCCTCTTTGCTGTGTGACCTGCCCACCTGGTGTACCCAAAACATATTTGATAAAGTGTGTTGCTGTATGACTTTCTTTGTTCTGTTACTTTAAAAAATTTTCTAAAACTGCTGCCCTATTAAAACAAGATATTTGTGGTAACTTTAACTCTGTGTTACCTGGCCATAGTTAGTTGTGTTTGGTTCCAGAATAAAGCATCCCTTATCCCTGTTGAGGTGAGAACTGTGTTTCTGAATTGACAACACTGAAGCTAGGAAGTAACATGGGGGTGGAGGCAAGCTTCAAATACTGTAGATCAACACAGGACTCAGAACTCACAGAGGCCGATCAGCCTCTCCCAGGCTTCCAGGGTGATCCTAGAGTAGGATATCTGAGGGCATCACTGGAAAGAATAAGGCAAGTTACTAGCAAAGGTAAGAGCCCTAACCTCCTAGGGCCTGCAGGCTAAATGGGAAACTAGACATTCCACTGAGGAGCGGGACTGCAGAGGAAAGTTAACAAGCTCCAAGCTACTGAGAGCGGAAGGGCCTCCAGGCTGTGCTAGCATGTGGGACACAGTACAAAACAGAGCTCAAAGTCCACGGGGAATGTGACCAAGCAAACAAACAGCTTGGTCTCTGGCAGATGTGTGGAGTGAGGGTTTCCCCAGCCACAGCCTAGGAAGGATTCAGACAGACAGAAAGGCCTAAACTGCCTTTAAAACAAAGAGCCTTCCACTCACAGTTGTCATCTAACATTCCAGGTTGTCGATTGCAACCCCTAACCTTCTGGAGGAGAAGGATTCTTGGTATCCAGTCCTTTAGGTCTGCCTGGCCTCATGGGTTTTCAAGCAATAGTTTAAGGATTAGCTCTCTGATTTACAGTTGCTTCATCCAGAAACGCGCCTGTATCTGGTTGAGTGGTGCTTTTTCTAATTGCAGAATTTCCTGCACATTTCACTTCAGGGGAATCCCATACTTTTGCAACACTGGCTCTTAAAACCATTTCAACATGCTTTCACCCAAACCTCATGGATGCTTGTGATCTTCCTGCCCTGTCATTAGCTTGCAGACTCTGCTTTCCCACTTTACATTGTTCCACAAGCTCATTCCAGGAACACACTTACCAGGTTTCATGGTTACATGATGTTTAATGATTATGTTCCGTTTTGTGCTGTTCTACATTTTCAGTCAGCGACTCTTTTTTTTTTGTTTTTGTTTTTTTTTGTCTTTTCGAGATAGGGTCTCCCTGTAGCTCCAGCTGTCCTGGAACTCACTCTGTAGACCAGGCTGGCCTTGAACTCACAAAGATCCGCCTGCCTCTGCCTCCCAAGTGCCAGGATTAAAGGCGTGCACCACCACGCCCAGCTCAGTCAGTGACTCTTGACTTGAGCAAGCCTCACCTTCTTCGGGTCTCACCTCCCGACCTATAAAGTACAGTGGTTTGTAAGCCCCGGAGGCCTTTCCAGATGGGTAAAACTTTGTCGTGGAATTTTCAGTTTTAACTGCAGGGTGACAATCCCTAGCGGGGAAGAATCCCAATATCTGCCAAGAAGTCACCACGAGAGACAAAAAAGGCATTGAGGTAGAAGTAACAGCCCCTTCCTGGCAAAAACACCATGTGAGGCCTGGCAGGGTAATCAAGACCCCTTTATTCCAGGTCCAGCTTCTCCTGGTCTCTGTCTGGAAATGAGGACATAGAAATGGGAAAATGAACTCTCCCTTCCTCTCCAGTACTGAAACCACAGCCCTCTAGGCCTTCTGACTACCCTGTCCTTCCATGACAAAGCACTTTTGGAGCCCAAGCCCAACCCCTCCAGAGTAGCAGAGTGCTGAGTCACGATGGAGCAGCAGCCCTCCACCACAAGGTCCGTCCCCCCACCCCGCCCTCACCCCCCCTGCTCTGGAATGAGCTGGTATCCTACAGAAACAAGGGCCTGGCTCTGTGGCTCCTGGCTCTGTGGCTCCTGGCCCTGGGAGGCGGCTGTTCAGCTTGTTCTGGGAGGCCAGCCAAATTCCTGCCTCCTCAAAGTCACGAGGAGTTAGGGCAACAGGGGGGTTGGGGAGGCAGAAGCCTGGTTAACAAAGGTCCAAAGACCAAGCCATATGTTCAGAAGACTCTGGGGGCTCGAAGATGGCAGTTCTGACACCCAGTGCTCCCAACAGGTGGGGAACAGGATCCAAGCGCGCACGCGCGCGCGCACACACACACACACACACACACACACACACAAACCCCTTCCATTTCCCTTCTAGCCCTCCTCACTCACAGTGACTTTTCACAGCACAAGCGTCCCTGGTTTTCTCTGAGCTGTTTACAGCAGCTAGGGGTGGGTTTAACAAGTATGGATCCAACAGTGATTCATAAAACCTACTTAATGTGGCAGACCAATTTCCTTCCAGTGGGTCCTGCTTTGTGCTACCTTTGTCCACCTGGGTGTCCTGGAGGCCCAGAAATTCAGCACATCCCGTTCAAAACTAAGCTAGACTTTCCCATCAGCCTTTCCCCCAAACCAGTAGCAAACCAGCTGCCCAGGCCAGGAAACTGGGGGCCTCATACCCACTCCTCACCTCACCAAAATCCAATCATTCATTTCACTGGATCCTTTCTGTCTTCCCTATACCTGTTGTCTCTTATGCTCATTAAAAACTGTGGCAACCATCTCCTAGCTGGTTCCCAGCCCTCTTGCCTGACTTGAATCTAACCTCCACATTCAAAGCTGCATCCATTTGTTCTAGCAACAAATGCCAAGCACAAAGTAACAAGCACCTTGCAAAAGGCTGGGTGTGATGGAAACACAGGAACACAGAAGCAAAGCTTTCTTACCTGGAGCTTACGATCTACAGTTGTGATGTTATGATCAACCAAACAGTCCTTATATTAAAAAAAAAAAAAAAAAAGTGATTAGGGGCTGGAGAGACGGCTCAGCCATTAAGAGCACTGGGTGCTCTTGAAGAGAACTCAGTTCAATTCCCAGCACTTGCAAAGCAGCTAACAACTGTCCATAACTCCAGTTCCAGGGGAATCTGACACCCTCTTTTGACATCCACAGGCACTGCATGACATGGGTACACTTACATCCATGCGGGCAAAGCACTCATACACATAAGAATGTGGTGAATATGTATACACAGTGTGTTTGTGCAGTGATAGACTGTAGTCACAGCACTAACTGAGGCAGGGGGAACCTACATTTTCAAGATTACCCTAGACAATATGAGACTTCATCTCAAAAAAAATGTACTAGACTGAGGGTACACTTCGGGTATTCCTCAGGGGTAGAGGGCCTGTTTGGTATGCCTCAGGCCCTAGGCTCTAACCCAGAGCTGAAAAGAAAAAAAAAAGCACATCATAAACAATAGTACGTGTGTGTGTGTGTGTATGTGTGTATCATGGCTCTTGATCGTCATTCTTTTTTGTTTTGGGGGGGTATTTTTTTGAGACAGGGTCTCTCTTTAGTCCCAGCTGGCCTGGAGCTCACTCTGTAGATCAGAGATCCACCTGCCTCTGCCTCCTGAGTGCTGGGATTAAAGGTGTGCGCCACCACGCCCGGCATTGATCTTCATTCTTTATATGGGCTACAAATATCGCCAGCCTAATGCACCACTTCTGTTTTAGTCTTGTTCAAACTATCTTTCATCCTAAAACTTTTCATTTTCTTTTCTTTTTTTAATTTATGTGTATGAATGTACTATCTGCATGCAGGTCTGTGCACCCGTGTCGTGCAATTTTCAAGCAGTCAAATCTGCAAACTTCTGACAGCTTCAAAAGAATTCTCCCTACCCAAAATTTGAATAATCTATACAGTCTTCTTAAAACTTCATAGGTTTCCGCTGCCACTGCCTAGTTGTTCAGGTGCATTCAAGATTTGTCTCCACAGGTAAATCCACACCTAGGCCTAGGAAGGCATTGCTGCTGGAGGTTAACACTGCTTTACAAGAAGTGCTGAAGACAGCCCTCATCCACAATGGCCATGCACTTGAAATCTGAGAAGCTGCCAAAGTGCCAAGCGCACCTCTGTGCTTGCCTCCAACTGTATGTCAAGTTGGTGGAAAGCCTTTATGCTGAGCACCAAATCAACCTGATTAAGGCTGACAACAACAAGAAGCTATGGGACCAGGTAGGCCTCTGCTACTGATCAGGAGGGGAAGCCTTGTTGGCTTCAGTTGTGCAGTGGTTAAGGATACGGCAAAGAGTCTCAGGCCAAGGATGTCACTGAAGAATACTTCAGCTGAATGCAAGAAATGAGGAAATAAAAGGTTTGGCTCATTAAAAAAAAACTTTACAGATTTCAATTTCCAGGGTTATACTTTTTTTTTTTTTTTGGTCTTTTTTTGAGACAGCGTCTCCCTGTATCCTCAACTGGCCTGGAACTCACTCTGTAGACCAAGCTGGCCCTGAACTCATAGAGATTGCCTGCCTCTGCCCTTCCATGTTTGCCACCATGCCCGGCTTAAGGGTTGTATCTTTTTAATTCATCTGGGAGGTATTTTTAAATACAGAATGATATTTTTTCACATGATTGATCATTTTCACATCATTTCTTGAACCCATTCTTTCTTCCCTAATTTGAAACACATGGCTTTAGCTTACATGAAGTTCCTATATACATGTGGTTGAGTATATTTGGATACTGGTCTAGCTTTCCTGAGATATCAGCAATGCAGAACCTCTCTCCCTCATGCTTTTGTGTTCCTCAAATGCTTATCAGTTAGTCCACTGACTCCAAATAATTTTAGAATCTTTTGGTCCAGTTTCCTACTAAGGAAATCCTGCATTTTCACACTTCAAGCTATGTTGAACATGCAAGAGCAGCGCTAACAGCATAAAATGGAGTCTGACCATCTAGGAAGACAGAACCTCTTTATTAGACTAGCTGTTCTGTCTTCAGTACAACTTGTTTCTTTAGGATTTCAAATGAAACCGGTAGCCCCAGCTGGCCTGGAACTCTCTGTGTAGACCAAGTTAGGCTTGATCTGACAGAGATTCCCTTGCCTCTGCCTCCCAAGTACCAGGATCAAAGGCAAGTGCCACCATGCCAGGCTTCAGTCCAGCTTGCTTTCTGCACACACTTCTTGTTAATCTTATCACTTGGTACTTTAGAGTACATGTTGCCAATGTAAGTGAAAATATTTCTTCCTCTTTCTCGAGTCTCTTTCATCCTATTTCCTGACCTGTGGCTTCTCTTGTACAGAAAAGCTTTGCATCCACATATCATGCATGACTTGGCTGAACTCCTCATAGTTTTTCTACTGATTCCTAAAAACAAATGAATATGATATCTCCATACTGACTGCAGGATAAACTTTAACCACTTTTATGGCACACCAATTTGACTTTGCCCCTATATTCTGCCCTTTCCAGTACTACCCAATATACATTTTATTTTCCAGGCTAACTTAATTTCTTTAAGCTTCCCTGAACAGGTCAAACATATCCAACACCTTTGCAGATGCTATCCCCTCTGCTCAGAATTCCCTTCCCTCCCCATCTCCTTCCTCCACCTTCCAATAGAACCGTTTTCATCAAATTCAGCTCAAGATCACTCTCTTAGGTCTCTCCGGGGCTTCTAATTCTACGGTAGGCAAAACACCCCTTAGTCAACAGTATACTTCATCCACAGCACCACTGAATCTTTTTCCTGAAAGTAACACACATAGTTTGTTTTTAAAACAATAAAGGCCTAAGAAAGAAACCACCATAATCCTGCCAGTAAATTAGTCTTTCAGTAGAGTGGCTTTAAAGGGGGTGGAGGGTGTGATCCCAGGACTCAGTAAATTGAGACAAAAGAATCAAAGAGCCAGCTTGGGCTACATAGAGAGTTCCAGGCTAGTCTGGGTTACAAAGTGATTTCTGTCTTCAAACAAACAAACAACACCAAAAAAGGAAGTCCAGCTTCAAGTTATGAGTATCAAGTGAGGGCTCTTGATGGGTCTCAGCCTATGCCAAAGTCTAGACAGAGGTCAGACCTGGACAGCAGGGGCCTAGCTAGAAGCAGTGGCTTACCTCTAGTCCTGCTACCTACGAACTCAAACCCATTTTGAGGCTGGGCCACAGCTACAAGCCACATACAGCCGCCTTGCCCCTCCAAGGTTTTCTGCACCTGTCACCTGCCATTCAGCCCCACGGACAAACTCAAGGTTACTAAGATGAAGCCCTTTTCAAACAGGTTCCACATCTGTATCCAGCTTAAAAGTCGTTTCTCCTTTCTTTCTAACTCAGAGCTCTATCTCAATTTCAAGGCCCACAAGGGCCTTTCTTAGAAACCTAAGTGGTTCAGCTCCAGGATTCCCCATGGAAGGCAGTCCCAGTCTCTGAAGCACACCCTCTCGGCCTTTGCTTTATCCACTGCGCACAGAGCCACGTTTGCTTTCAACCAAAGGTCGGGGTTGCTGATCTGAAGGGGGGAGCTGACCCAAAGCTGGCCTGTAGCCCCTTCTTTATGCCCCTTTCTATATAGACTTTGAGGAAGGGAAAGTACGCCCTACTTCTAACTCTCTCCACCCACAGCCCACAGCGCCTCCTTTCTAGGTTCCAACTTGCATGGCGACGCAATTCTTTGGCGTATGTCAGATTCTTAACAAAATACCCTTGGTCGAGGGCTGGGGGGGGCAGTTCGGACTTGAAAATCACCCCCCTTACTCCATCCTCGGTCCCTACGGGTTCCAAGGACCAGATGCCACTGGAGGGAGAGGAGCTCGGGTGGAATCCGGGGCATCTTTTCCCTCTTGCCCCACTACAAAGGCCTGGAGGTTCGGGGACACCCGGATCACGGCTTACAGACACCCAGTGAGGCCGCCCGCGCAGCCTCCAAAGCGCAGAGCATCCCCCCACCCCCGCCCCTCCTCGCCCCTACCCCCGCCCCTCCTCCCCCTACCCCCGCCCCTCCTCCCCCTACCCCCGCCCCTCCTCCCCCCTACCCCCGCCCCTCCTCCCCCCTACCCCCGCCCCTCCTCCCCCCTCCTCGCCCCCCCGCCCCCTCCTCGCCTGCCCACCGGAAGGGGCGGGGCTCGGCGGCACGCGCTGTTGATTGGCCGGGCTCGCCTGACGCGCACTCCCGCTATAAGAGCTGCGCGCTGGCCACCTGCGCCAGACGTTCTCCGCCGAGAGTCGCCGTGGTTTCCTGCTTCAACAGTGCTTGAACGGAACCCGGCGCTCGCCCCCTCCGCCCCCAGCCGGCCGCTCCGAGCACAGCCCTCAGCCACCTTCTCGCACCGTCGCTGCAGCCGCCGCCATGACCACCACCGCGTCCCCTTCACAGGTGCGCCAGAACTACCACCAGGACTCGGAGGCGGCCATCAACCGCCAGATCAACCTGGAGCTCTACGCCTCCTACGTCTACCTTTCCATGGTGAGCACGGCGCGGCCCGGGGTGGGAGCGGGAGCTGGGCGCGGCCTGCCTGGGAGTTCTTTGGGGAGCCGGGCGGGGTGGGGGCGTGGCCAGCCGCGGGCTTCCCCGCCTCTGTGCGCCCTTCTGGAAGATGGAGTCCTCTTCGGCTCCCGCCCCGGGCAGCTTTGACGCAGGAAGTCTGAGCAGTTGGCGCTTTGTGACTGTCCGTCCCTTGGAGAGGAAAGCATAGACGAGGCGCGGGACTGTATACCCCCCGGGTTTCCTGAAGTGTAAGGGTTGCACGACTGATGCTGTCCAAATAACCTTGCAGCTAGGAGGGTGCTTTTTTGCACGGGGCCCGCCACCTCGTATCACGTGGTCCGCAGGCGGCTCTGTATCTGTATCCATCCAGCCCCCATCCCCCTCGGTTTGGCGGTCGTGCTGCAAAGTGCCTTATCTCTTGGGAACTTACCCGGGACCCCTCTTGAGCGGCTGTCTCCACCTCTCCACTCGCTTATCACAGAGCCCCACTTGTATGGGCACATTAACAATCTCCCCGTCTGCAGTCATCAACGTCACCTGACGTTGCGCTGCCAAGGCTTCTGTGGTACTTTTTTGTTCCTCTGAAGAGTTGTGGCTCACGAAAGCCCATCCTCAGTTACCGGGCAAGGAAGGAAATGTTCCATGCAGTAATCCATGGAATCGGTTTCTGAAATCCAGATTTTAAGAGGTGTATGTAGTGGGAGTCATCCTTCGAAATGCTTGTGAATGTGCAAATTATCCAAAAACAAGTGTTCCAAATGGGTTTGAAACAGGCCTGGGTTTCTTTTTCTGGAGATGATGATGCCTCCTGGCTCTGGACGCCTGTACAGTGTATTCATAAATCTACGTAACTTTAAAAAAAATTTTTTTTTAATCAACAATCTGCTGCCTGACTGGCAACCTTGTGAGCCTTATGTTAGCCATTTTAACATAATCAGGGAGGCGGAAACATGAACTACCCCGGCTGTGTGCGCCAGCACCCTTCTCTTAAAGCATATTTGGGCCCTGGCTTAAATTTTTTATGCACTAGTACTGAGCCATAGGATGTTTGCTAGAGGCAATTCCCATGATAACGTAAAGGCTCTTTAAAGAATTGGGTTCTCTTAGCCAGGCTCGTGGTGGCGCACGCCTTTAATCCTAGCACTTGGGAGGCAGAGGCAGGAGGATCTTTGTGAGTTCAAGGCCAGCCTGGTCCACAGAGCCAGTTCCAGGACAGCTGGGGCTACAGGGAGACCCTGTCTCAAAAAGACCAAAAAAGAATCAGGTTCTCTTTTCTCTCTCAGAATGGAAATAAGTTGCTGTTAGGTTCCTGGATTATAGACCCTACTGTGCTTTGAGAAAGGCGTAAAGTAGCAAACAACCTTTAGCTATACAGTCTGTTGTGCTGCTGCCTTCCTATAGGAACTCTTAACGTGTACTTATTCCACTTCTAGTCTTGCTACTTCGATCGGGATGATGTGGCTTTGAAGAATTTTGCCAAATACTTTCTCCACCAATCTCATGAGGAGAGGGAACATGCTGAGAAACTGATGAAGCTTCAGAACCAGCGAGGTGGCCGGATCTACCTGCAGGATATCAAGGTGAGCAAAAGGGTCCTGGGGCGCCTCACAGGCCAGCAGTTGCCTGGAACACTGGGTTTTGCCAACACCCATAGGCGACTGACTAGCAGTAGGCAAGCATGTTCCGTGGGAAGCTGTTGTCAGAGGAAACTTAAGACATGCCTTTTGCCCCAGAACCTGGTGGTAGTTAGCTGTTAGCACATTGGCCCTTCTGATGAATTGATCAAACCTTTCAGAAACCAGACCGTGATGACTGGGAGAATGGGCTGAATGCAATGGAGTGCGCATTGCACTTGGAAAAGAGTGTGAATCAGTCACTACTGGAACTACACAAACTGGCCACTGACAAAAATGATCCCCATGTGAGTATTGGGAACCCAGGGGACCAAGTGGAGTGAATTATTTGCCACAGGGCTTGGGAAAGCTGATCAGTAACCTTCTGTGTTCTCTTTCAATAGTTGTGTGACTTCATTGAGACTCATTACCTGAATGAGCAGGTGAAATCCATCAAAGAACTGGGTGACCATGTAACCAACTTGCGCAAGATGGGAGCCCCTGAATCTGGCATGGCAGAATATCTCTTTGACAAGCACACCCTGGGACACAGTGAGAGCTAAGCTGACTTCCCCAAAGCCACGGAGTGACTTCACAGGTCACCAAGGCAGTGCATGCATCTTGGGGCTACCTTTCCCTTGTCTATAAGTTGCACCAAAACATCTGCTTAAGTTCTTTAATTTGTACCATTCCTTCAAATAAAGAAATTTGGTACCCAACTGTTGTCTTTGAGATTGGGAGACAATTCACATTGTGGAGACAAATGTGCCATTTTCCAGTGTCTTCAATATCAGATATACTAATCACACTGAAACACCTAGAAGAATATTTCTATGTATCAAACTTCTTAGTTTAGAAGAGATACCAAGATACAGGTGTGTTGGGTTCAGACAGGACTTGGCACTCCTGATTCTGAATTAAATGCCAGACTGTCCAGAAACATATTCTTGGGTGTAGACAGTTGTGTGCCTCTGAGTCAGTGTCCGGCTGGCATTCCTGGAGGTGAGGAGACCCGGGCTGTGAAACACCAGGCTTAGGAAACAGATGAAGGGTCACCATCATTCCTGTGGAAGATTGGAGAAGTACACAGCATGTGGACAGAAGGTGCTTCTGTTTAAGACTTAGTTTTGTAGTAGGGCATAGGTCCAGTCAGGTATTGCCATAACCCTTCCCACAGAGACCAGGGGTAAGTTGTAAAAATGTCTATCCCTAGATGTGAGTCAGAAAATGGGTGCCTGTTTTGGTTTCTATAAACAAAAGCTGTTGACCTCAGACTGGAAGTGGCAAGTGACAATACCCATGTGATCGAAGTGGGGGTAGAATTGCTAACTGCAAAAATGTACAAGAAATCTAGAATAAAAGGAAGTAGTCGGGGCTTGTGACATTTTTTAAGCTTAAGGAAGGATGAAATTTGGAAGTATTAGGTGACGCTACCAAAGCACTAAGCAGGTGTCCTAGGAGGCAGTACTGCCACCCTTTCTGGAGACTCGGTAGCACCATGAAGAGCTTTGGGCAGATGTTGATTTGCCATCCAGCTAACCCAGTAGTGAGTTCAGTTCTTGGGATATAGCCTGGCTAGAACCTCATGGCTGTCAGCCATCCATGTACAACGTGAACTGATCCTAGGAATAATGTTGGCCCATCCAAGTGGGAAGAAGCCCACCCTTAAGCATTTGTTGCTAGGACAACTTGATCTTCCTTCACATCCTTCTCAGGAAGTATTGCTGATGACTAAACTCTTAGGTCAAGTAAGTAAAAGCCCTCCCACCACTTCTCGGGGTTCTTGCCAAAGTGACAGGCCCCTGATGGGCCATTGATTTCCCCCATACACTGACAGTAATGAAGTCCTGGGAGACTGGAGGAAGGGTAGGCTTAGAGAAGTGGACTGTGCACCAGAGAATGCAGGCTCCGGTGTGGGGGACAGACCTGTCTGGGGCTGGATCGGGATCTGTATGCTCTTTGACTATAATGTGTATGTTGCTTGGCACTGGCTCCAAATGAGGTTCTTTGGGATCTTGGGGGCTGTCTGGAATGTCCAGGTTAAACTCCACAGTTTTCTTCTTCGTGCAATCCACTTCTGGCTGTTCTTGGGTTGCTTCATGAAATCCTGGTTACCTAGGGGCCATTCAAACGTGCTCTTGGCCCCAGAAGTCATTGGTCGTGTACCTGGGACTGAGGGAGGTTTGGAGAGTGCTGCCTGCTGAGGAGTGTGACCGAAGGGCATCTGGGGGCCTCCATGGTAGCCTGGCCTCTGAATCTTTTGAGCAGCCCTGAAGGCATTGTCTTTCTGGTCCATGGGGTTCTGCCTGGTAGTCATAGGAGTCCTTCCT
The DNA here is from genome assembly GCA_009823505.1 of Rhizomys pruinosus. Lineage (NCBI taxonomy): Eukaryota > Metazoa > Chordata > Mammalia > Rodentia > Spalacidae > Rhizomys > Rhizomys pruinosus. Next base: position 2,592,105 of record VZQC01014891.1, read on the forward strand.
GGGCCATAGGAGTTTGGTCTTTGAGTCTGTTCTGGGAGGTTGGTGGACATTGGACTGCAGCCCTAGGAAGCGGCCAACAATGCCACTTTGATGGTTCTGTTCCTCCTCCTCCTCCTCCTCCTCCTCCTCCTCGTCGTTAGGCTGAAACTCCATGTCTTCTTTTTGGAGGCTAGATGGAAAAGGGATGCAGGCAACTTAGAGAATAGGCAAAAGATGGAACCATGGCTGGCCCTGGCCAGAACCAAGGCTGCATAGCCTTCCCAGTACCCCAGTCTCACCTCTCCTGACATAACAGGTGCTTCCCATCGAGTCCCTAAAGGCCCAGCTCACCTGACTATCCCTGGGCTCCATCCTGCCCACTGGTAACATGCAGCTCCTTGGCCAGGCATGCCAGACTCTTGTGTGTACACATGTGTGGAAGGCAGAGGACAGTCATCCACAGGAAGGCCATCCATCTTCCTTGACACGGGGTTTCTCATTGGTCTGAAGCTCATCAATGAGGCTAGACTAGCTAGCTATCAACCTCCAGGGTTCCCCCATTTCTCTCAGCCAGCATGCCTGTCATGTTTACATGGGTTCTGGGGATCAAACTCAAGCTTCCTTACTCTTACCAACTGAGCCATCCTCCTAATCCATAGGCACCCTATTTATCACCCATGTCCTCCTGTTAAAACATCTCTGTCTTTCCAGGCAAAGGAACATCTGCTTCCAGCACAGGTGGCTCAGATAAAGCCCAGCAGTGTTTAGGTGACACTGAGAAGTTATGGTCTCTATTGAGGAGCATTTGGCTTCCTGACTTCAGACTTCCTGGGGCCTCATGACCTGTAGTCTAGAAAAGAAAGCTTACCTATCCCAGGGTAAAGCCTAGCCTTTCCCATGTTCAAACTCTCCCTGGCTCTAAGACCTAGTTCCTAGGGGCTGGAGAGATGGCTCGGCTGTTAAGAGTACTGGGTGCGGGGCTGATAGGATGGCCTAGCGGTTAAGAGCGCCGACCGCTCTTATGGAGGACCCAGGTTCGATCCCCAGCACCCACATGGCAGCCAAAAACTGTCTGAAACTCCAATTCCAGGAGATCTCCAGTTCCATGGGAATCCAACGCCCTCTTCTGACCTCCGCGGCATTGCACGACACGGGTGCACAGACCTGCATGCAGACAGTACATTCATACACATATAGAAATAAAATTAAAAAAAAAAAAAGTACTGGGTGCTCTTGCAGAGGACTCAGTTTGATTCCCAGCACCTATATAGTGGCTAGCAACCATCCATAATTCCAGTTCCAGGGGATCCAATGCCCTCTTCTGACCTCTGTGGACACTGCACAACATGGGGTATACTTCCATACATGCAAGGAATATAGTCATACACATAAAAATAATAAAATATTAGAAGTGAATAACTAAATTATTTTAAAAAGACCTCATTCATTGCCCTGAAAGAGGCTATCTTTCTTAGCCAAAGGCAACCTGCGTTCCCTGTCCTATCCAGTTGGATTGGCGCTTGCTCACTAAGACCCATATTCCTTGGAGGCGGGGCTTATGCATTTTTTTTTGTTTGTTTTTTTAATTTTTTTAATTTTTATTTATTTCTGTATGTGTATGAATGCACTGTCTGCATGCAAGTCTGTGCACCCGTGTCGTGCAATGCCGCGGAGGTCAGAAGAGGGTGTCGGATTCCCCTGGAACTGGAGTTCTCCTGGAATTGGAGTTTCAGACGGTTCTCGGCCGCCATGTGGGTGCTGGGGATCGAACCCGGGTCCTCTGTAAGAGCGGTTGGCGCTCTCAACCGCTAGGCCATCTCTCCGAGCAGAGTATATTTTGAAAAGAAGGTGAAGATGGCTTCCCTAGAACGGGAGCCGTGAAAGGAGGAGCAGCTAATGCAAAGCTGAGGTGCGGGGCTCCGAGCCTGCACGCAGGTAACAGTAACACAACACACACATGGCTGGGGGTGATTGGGAGGTTCCCCCCACGCAGGTACAGAATGGGTTAAATCTCTGCAGATCCGGAGGGAAAGTGATTCCANACAGAACCTCTTTATTAAGACTAGCCTGTTCTGTCTTCAGCCTACAACTTGTTCTTTAGGGTGATTTCAAATGAAAACCGGTAGCCCCCCTGGCTGCGAACTCCTCTGTGTAGCGACCAGTTTAGGTCTTGATTCTGACAGAGGCATTCCCTTGCTGCTACTCCCAAGTACTGCTAAGGCAGAATGCCAGAGTGCCACCATGCCAAGGCTTCAGTCAGCTTGCTTTCTGCACACACTTCTTGTTAATCTTATCACTTGGTACTTTAGAGTACATGTTGCCAATGTAAGTGAAAATATTTCTTCCTTCTTTCTCGAGTCTATTTCATCCTATTTCCTGACTGTGGCTTCTCTTGTACAGAAAGCTTTGCATCCACACCCACTATGCTAGGCATCGTACGTGGCTGAGAACTCCTCATTAAGTTTTTCTTACTGATTCCTAAAAACAAATGGAATTATGATACAATCTCCATACTGACTGCAGATGATAAACTTTAACCACTTTTATGGCACACCAATTTGACTTTGCCCCTATATTCTGCCCTTTCCAGTACTACCCAATATACATTTTATTTTCCAGGCTAACTTAATTTCTTTAAGCTTCCCTGAACAGGTCAAACATATCCAACACCTTTGCAGATGCTATCCCTCTGTAGAAGTCCTTCCTCCCATCATCTTCCTTCCTCCACCTTCCAATAGAACCGTTTTCATCAAATTCAGCTCAAGATCACTCTCTTAGGTCTCTCCGGGGCTTCTAATTCTACGGTAGGCAAAACACCCCTTAGTCAACAGTATACTTCATCCACAGCACCACTGAATCTTTTTCTCTGAAAGTAACATCACATAGTTTGTTTTTAAAAAATAAAGGCCTAAAGAAAGAACCAGCCATTAATCCTGCCATGTAAATTAGTCTTTTCAGTTAGAGTGGCTTAACAAGGGGGTGCGAGTGTGATCCCAGGACTCAGTCAAATTGATGACAAAAGAATCCAAAGAGCCAGCTTGGGCTACATAGAGAGTTCCAGGCTAGTCGTGGAGTTACAAAGTCTTTCTGTCTTCAACAAACCAAAACAACACCAATAAAGGAAGTCCAGCTTCAAGTTATGAGTATCAAGTGAGGGCTCTTGATGGGTCTCAGCCTATGCCAAAGTCTAGACAGAGGTCAGACCTGGACAGCAGGGGCAGCTAGAAGCAGTGCTGCTTACCTCTAGTCTCTGCTACTACGAACTGCAAACCATTTCTAGGGAGGTGGCCCACAGCTACAAGCCCAACATTACAGCCCTGCCCTTTGTCCCCTCCAAGGTTTTCTCACCTGTCACGGCTGCCGATTCCAGCCCCACGGTACAAACTCAAGAGTTACTAACGATGAGCCCTTTTCAAAACACGGATTCCACATCTGTATCCAGCTTTTAAAGTCTTTCTCCTTTCTTTCCTTAACTCAGAGCTTCAATATCTCAATTTCAAGGCCCACAAGGACCCTATTCTTAGAAACCTTAATGGTTCAGACTCGAGGACTCTCCCCCATGGACAAGGGCAGCTCGCCCAGTCTCCTGAAGCACACCCTCTCCGGCACCTTTGCTCCTACTATGCCACATGCAGGTACAGAAGCCCACGTTTTTGCTTTCAACAAAGGTCGGGTCTGTTCGCTGATCTGAAGCGGGCGGGACAGTGCTTGACCCAAAGCTGGCCTGTAAGCCCCCTCATCTTTATAGCCCCCTTCTCTATATATCGTACTTTGACGGAAGCGAACAAGTACGCCCCTACTCTCTAACTACTCTCCCCAGGCCCATCAAGACTCCACACGCGCCCTCTCTTTCTAGGTTTCCAAACTTGCATGGCGACGCAATTCTTTGGCGTATGTCAGATTCTTAACAAAATACCCTTGGTCGAGGGCTGGGGGGGGCAGTTCGGACTTGAAAATCACCCCCCTTACTCCATCCTCGGTCCCTACGGGTTCCAAGGACCAGATGCCACTGGAGGGAGAGGAGCTCGGGTGGAATCCGGGGCATCTTTTCCCTCTTGCCCCACTACAAAGGCCTGGGCAGACTGTCCTTCGGGAACCCGGCCATCTCACGGCTTACAGACACCCAGTCGAGCCGCCCCGCGGCAGCCTCCAAACTGCGCAGTAGTCACACCCGTCCCTCCCCTACCCCCCGCCCCGGACCCCCTCTCGACCCCCCGCACCCTCCCTCCCATTCAATAGCCCCCATCCATCCTGACTCCTCCCCGTAAACTCCCCGCCCCTCCTCCCCGCTACCCCCGCCCCCTCAATCCTCCTACCCCCGCCCCTCCCCCATACCTCCGCCCCTCCTCGCCCCTCCTCGCCCCCTCCCTCCGCCTGCCCACACGCGAAGGGGCGGGCTCGGCGGCACGCGCTGGTTGATTGGCCGTGGATAGCTGACGCTGACTCCAGCTATAAGAGCTGCGACGCTGGCCACCTTGCGCCAGACGTTCTCCGCCGAGAGTCGCCGTGGTTTCCTGCTTCAACAGTGCTTTGAACGAACCCGTCGCTCGCCCACCTCCGCCCCAGCCGCCGCTCCGAGCACAGCCCTCAGCCACCTTCTCGCACCGTCGCTGCAAGCCGCCGCCCATGACCACCAACCGCGTCCCCTTCGACAGGTGCGCCAGAACTACCACCAGGACTCGGAGGCGGCCATCAACCGCCAGATCAACCTGGAGCCTCTACGCCTCCTACGTCTACCTTCCATGGTGAGCACGGCGCGGCCCGGTGGTTGGGAGCGGGAGCTGGGCGCGTGCCTGCCTGGGAGTTCTTTGGGGAGCCGGCGCGGGGTGGGGCCGTACGTGGCCAGCGCGGGTTTCCAGCCCTCTGTGCGCCTTCTGAAGATGGAGTCCTCATTCGGCTCCCGCCCCGGGCAGCTTATACTGCAGAAGTCTGAGCAGTTGGCCGCTTTGTGACTGTCCGTCCCTTGGAGAGGAAAGCATAGACGAGGCGCGGATGACTGTATACCCCCCGGGTTTCCTGAAGTTGAAGGGTTGCACGACTGATGCTGTCCAAATAACCTTGCAGCTAGGAGGGTGCTTTTTTGCACGGGGCCCGCCACCTCGTATCACGTGGTCCGCAGGCGGCTCTGTATCTGTATCCATCCAGCCCCCATCCCCCTCGGTTTGGCGGTCGTGCTGCAAAGTGCCTTATCTCTTGGGAACTTACCCGGGACCCCTCTTGAGCGGCTGTCTCCACCTCTCCACTCGCTTATCACAGAGCCCCACTTGTATGGGCACATTAACAATCTCCCCGTCTGCAGTCATCAACGTCACCTGACGTTGCGCTGCCAAGGCTTCTGTGGTACTTTTTTGTTCCTCTGAAGAGTTGTGGCTCACGAAAGCCCATCCTCAGTTACCGGGCAAGGAAGGAAATGTTCCATGCAGTAATCCATGGAATCGGTTTCTGAAATCCAGATTTTAAGAGGTGTATGTAGTGGGAGTCATCCTTCGAAATGCTTGTGAATGTGCAAATTATCCAAAAACAAGTGTTCCAAATGGGTTTGAAACAAGATTATCTGGTCTTCCTTCCTTTTCTTCGAATGATGATCCTCCTGGCTCCTGGTTCGCTTCTGTACATGTTTTTCTATCTCTATTACTTTAAAAAAAAATTTTTTTTAATCAACAATCTGCTGCCTGACTGGCAACCTTGTGAGCCTTATGTTAGCCATTTTACACATAATCAAAGGGGAAGGGGAGAGAGGGGAGGCAGGGGAGGGGAGAGGAGGAAAATGAACTTCCCCCGGATGTGTGCGCCAGCACCCTTCTCTTAAAGCATATTTGGGCCCTGGCTTAAATTTTTTATGCACTAGTACTGAGCCATAGGATGTTTGCTAGAGGCAATTCCCATGATAACGTAAAGGCTCTTTAAGATTGGGTTCTCTTAGCCAGGCTCGTTCGTGGTGGCGCACGCTCTTTAATCCTAGCACTTGGGAAGCAGCGGCAGGAGGATCTTTGTGAGTTCAGTAGGTCCAGCTGAGGCAGTTTCTGTCAGGACAGCTGGAGGCATACAGAGACCTGTCTCAAAAAGACCAAAAAAAGAATCAGGTTCTCTTTTCCTCTCAGAATGGAAATCAAGTTGCTGTTAGGTTCCTGGATTATAGACCCTACTGTGCTTTGAGAAAGGCGTAAAGTAGCAAACAACCTTTAGCTATACAGTCTGTTGTGCTGCTGCCTTCCTATAGGAACTCTTAACGTGTACTTATTCCACTTCTAGTCTTGCTACTTCGATCGGGATGATGTGGCTTTGAAGAATTTTGCCAAATACTTTCTCTTCCAATCTCATGAGGAGAAGAACATGCGAGAGAAACTGATGGAAGCTGCAGAACCAGCGAGGTGGCCGGATCTACCTGACAGGATATCAAGGTGAGCAAAAGGGTCCTGGGGCGCCTCACAGGCCAGCAGTTGCCTGGAACACTGGGTTTTGCCAACACCCATAGGCGACTGACTAGCAGTAGGCAAGCATGTTCCGTGGGAAGCTGTTGTCAGAGGAAACTTAAGACATGCCTTTTGCCCCAGAACCTGGTGGTAGTTAGCTGTAGCACAATCTGGCCCTTCTGATGAATTGATCAAACCTTTCAGAAACCAGACCGTGATGACTGGGAGAATGGGCTGAATGCAATGGAGTGCGCATTGCACTTGGAAAAGAGTGTGAATCAGTCACTACTGGAACTACACAAACTGGCCACTGACAAAAATGATCCCCATGTGAGTATTGGGAACCAGTGGACAAGTGGATGTGAATTATTTGCCACAGGGCTTGGGAAAGCTGATCAGAACCTTCTGTGTTCTCTTTCAATAGTTGTGTGACTTCATTGAGACTCATTACCCGAATGCAAGTAGGTGAAAATCCTTCAAAGAAATGGGTGACCACGTGTAACCAACTTGCGCAAGATGGGAGCCCCTGAATCTGGCATGGCAGAATATCTCTTTGACAAGCACACCCTGGGACACAGTGAGAGCTAAGCGACTTCCCCAAAGCCACGAGTGACTTCACAGGTCACCAAGGCAGTGCATGCATCTTGGGGCTACCTTTCCCTTGTCTATAAGTTGCACCAAAAAATCTGCTTAAGAGTTCTTTAATTTGTTACCATTCTTCCAAATAAAGAAATTTGGTACCCAACTGTTGTCTTTGAGATTGGGAGACAATTCACATTGTGGAGACAAATGTGCCATTTTCCAGTGTCTTCAATATCAGATATACTAATCACACTGAAACACCATAGAAGACTATTTCTATGTTTTTTTTTATCAAACTTCTAGTTTAGAGAGATACCAAGATACAGGTGTGTTGGGTTCAGACAGGACTTGGCACTCCTGATTCTGAATTAAATGCCAGACTGTCCAGAAACATATTCTTGGGTGTAGACAGTTGTGTGCCTCTGAGTCAGTGTCCGGCTGGCATTCCTGGAGGTGAGGAGACCCGGGCTGTGAAACACCAGGCTTAGGAAACAGATGAAGGGTCACCATCATTCCTGTGGAAGATTGGAGAAGTACACAGCATGTGGACAGAAGGTGCTTCTGTTTAAGACTTAGTTTTGTAGTAGGGCATAGGTCCAGTCAGGTATTGCCATAACCCTTCCCACAGAGACCAGGGGTAAGTTGTAAAAATGTCTATCCCTAGATGTGAGTCAGAAAATGGGTGCCTGTTTTGGTTTCTATAAACAAAAGCTGTTGACCTCAGACTGGAAGTGGCAAGTGACAATACCCATGTGATCGAAGTGGGGGTAGAATTGCTAACTGCAAAAATGTACAAGAAATCTAGAATAAAAGGAAGTAGTCGGGGCTTGTGACATTTTTTAAGCTTAAGGAAGGATGAAATTTGGAAGTATTAGGTGACGCTACCAAAGCACTAAGCAGGTGTCCTAGGAGGCAGTACTGCCACCCTTTCTGGAGACTCGGTAGCACCATGAAGAGCTTTGGGCAGATGTTGATTTGCCATCCAGCTAACCCAGTAGTGAGTTCAGTTCTTGGGATATAGCCTGGCTAGAACCTCATGGCTGTCAGCCATCCATGTACAACGTGAACTGATCCTAGGAATAATGTTGGCCCATCCAAGTGGGAAGAAGCCCACCCTTAAGCATTTGTTGCTAGGACAACTTGATCTTCCTTCACATCCTTCTCAGGAAGTATTGCTGATGACTAAACTCTTAGGTCAAGTAAGTAAAAGCCCTCCCACCACTTCTCGGGGTTCTTGCCAAAGTGACAGGCCCCTGATGGGCCATTGATTTCCCCCATACACTGACAGTAATGAAGTCCTGGGAGACTGGAGGAAGGGTAGGCTTAGAGAAGTGGACTGTGCACCAGAGAATGCAGGCTCCGGTGTGGGGGACAGACCTGTCTGGGGCTGGATCGGGATCTGTATGCTCTTTGACTATAATGTGTATGTTGCTTGGCACTGGCTCCAAATGAGGTTCTTTGGGATCTTGGGGGCTGTCTGGAATGTCCAGGTTAAACTCCACAGTTTTCTTCTTCGTGCAATCCACTTCTGGCTGTTCTTGGGTTGCTTCATGAAATCCTGGTTACCTAGGGGCCATTCAAACGTGCTCTTGGCCCCAGAAGTCATTGGTCGTGTACCTGGGACTGAGGGAGGTTTGGAGAGTGCTGCCTGCTGAGGAGTGTGACCGAAGGGCATCTGGGGGCCTCCATGGTAGCCTGGCCTCTGAATCTTTTGAGCAGCCCTGAAGGCATTGTCTTCTGGTCCATGGGGTTCTGCCTGGTAGTCATAGGAGTCCTTCCTGGGCCATAGGAGTTTGGTCTTTGAGTCTGTTCTGGGAGGTTGGTGGACATTGGACTGCAGCCCTAGGAAGCGGCCAACAATGCCACTTTGATGGTTTTTCCTCCTCCTCCTCCTCCTCCTCCTCCTCCCTCGTCGTTAGGCGAAACTCCATGTCTTCTTTTTGGAGGCTAGATGGAAAAGGGATGCAGGCAACTTAGAGAATAGGCAAAAGATGGAACCATGGCTGGCCCTGGCCAGAACCAAGGCTGCATAGCCTTCCCAGTACCCCAGTCTCACCTCTCCTGACATAACAGGTGCTTCCCATCGAGTCCCTAAAGGCCCAGCTCACCTGACTATCCCTGGGCTCCATCCTGCCCACTGGTAACATGCAGCTCCTTGGCCAGGCATGCCAGACTCTTGTGTGTACACATGTGTGGAAGGCAGAGGACAGTCATCCACAGGAAGGCCATCCATCTTCCTTGACACGGGGTTTCTCATTGGTCTGAAGCTCATCAATGAGGCTAGACTAGCTAGCTATCAACCTCCAGGGTTCCCCCATTTCTCTCAGCCAGCATGCCTGTCATGTTACATGGGTTCTGGGGATCAAACTCAAGCTTCCTTACTCTTACCAACTGAGCCATCCTCCTACCATAGGCACCCTATTATCACCCATGTCCTCCTGTTAAAACATCTCTGTCTTTCCAGGCAAAGGAACATCTGCTTCCAGCACAGGTGGCTCAGATAAAGCCCAGCAGTGTTTAGGTGACACTGAGAAGTTATGGTCTCTATTGAGGAGCATTTGGCTTCCTGACTTCAGACTTCCTGGGGCCTCATGACCTGTAGTCTAGAAAAGAAAGCTTACCTATCCCAGGGTAAAGCCTAGCCTTTCCCATGTTCAAACTCTCCCTGGCTCTTAAGACCTAGTTCCTAGGGGCTGGAGAGATTGGCTCGGCTGTTAAGAGTACTGGGTGCGGGGCTGATAGGATGGCCTAGCGGTTTAAGAGCGCCGACCGCTCTTATGGAGGACCCAGGTTCGATCCCCTCGCACCCACATGGACAGCAAAAACTGTCTGAACTCCAATTCCAGGAGATCTCCAGTTTCTGGGAATCCAACGCCCTCTTCTGACCTCCCGCGGCATTGCACGACACGGGGACAGACCTGCATGCCAGACAGTACATTCATATAGAAAAAAATAATAAAAAAAAAAAAAAGTACTGGTTGCTCTTGCAGAGGACTCAGTTGATTCCCAGCACCTCATATAGTGGTAGCAACCATCCATAATTCCAGTTCCAGGGGATCCAATGCCCTCTTCTGACCTCTGTGGACACTGCCACAACATGGGTATACTTCCATACATGCAAGGAATTAGTCATACAATAAAAATAAAAATATAGAAGTGAATAACTAAATATTTTAAAAAGACCTCATTCATTGCCCTGAAAGAGGCTATCTTTCTTAGCCAAAGGCAACCTGCGTTCCCTGTCCTATCCAGTTGGATTGGCGCTTGCTCACTAAGACCCATATTCCTTGGAGGCGGGGCTTATGCATTTTTTTTTGTTTTGTTTTTTTAATTTTTTTAATTTTTATTTTTATTTCGTATGTGTATGAATGCACTGTCTGCATTGCAAGTCTGTGCACCCGTGTCGTGCAATGCCGCCGGAGGTCAGAAGAGGGTGTCGGATTCCCCTGGAACTGGAGTTCTCCTGGAATTGAGTTTCAGACGGTTCTCGGCCGCCCCATGTGGGTGCTGGGGATCGAACCCGGGTCCTCTGTAAGAGCGGTCGGCGCTCTTAACCACTAGGCCATCTCTCCAGCCTGCATTTGTTATTACTGCTGTTCACCCTCCTCCATGCCAACCTTCAAACATAGGTTCAAGCCGGGCATGGTGGCGCACGCCTTTAATCCTAGCACTCAGGAGGCAGAGGCAGGCGGATCTTTGTGAGTTCAAGGCCAGCCTGGTCTACAGAGCGAGTTCCAGGACAGCTGAGGCTACAAGGGAGACACTGTCTCGAAAAGACAAAAAAAAAAAAAAAAAAAAAAAAAAAAAAAAAAAAGGTTCAATAGGCTCTTTTGAGATTGGAAAAGAGGACAGTGCACAGTCCAAGCACATCCAGAGCCCTCTCAACTTCGTTATCCTGCAGACAGAGGACTGTATGGGATGGTCTGTTCCGACCACTGCAGCTAGGAAAAATTCAGATGGAATGAAGGGAAATGGGACTGTGCAGGAGAAAGCTGGGTGGCTATGGGTGAGAGGCCTGACTCTGTAGGACAGTGTATTCCGAAGGTTCTGTGATAACCTACTTCCTGCTGAGACTCCTTAGTGTCTTTCCTCTACCCCCAGGGAATCCTTCCACTCCTACCCAAACATCCTAGTTTGTCTAGTCAGAGCTAGGAAGCCCGTCCCATTGTGTCTTGGATCACTGGCTACCCTTGAATAAGTCCCTTTTCTCTCAGGCCTCATTTTCCAGCTTTGCACAGGGAGGGAGATTTTGGACTGGAGAGGCCTAACACAGCGAGCTGAGGTTCAAGCTGTAGAGGAGGTGGGGCCTACGATGGAGGTTCAAATTTATAATCCCAGCACTGGAGAGGCTAAGGCAGAAGAATTGTGAATTCAAGGCCAGCCTGGGCTATTAGAGGATTCCAAGCCAGACTGGACTACATAGTAAGACACTGTACCAAACAAAATACCAAAAACTAGATATAGTGGAACCTACCTGTAATCCCAGCACCAAGAAGCCAGAGGCAGGAGGATCAAGACGAGTTCAAGGTCATCCTAAGCAACATCGTGAGTTTGATGACAGCCTGGGCTACAAAGGATTCTTTCTCAAAAGTCCAAACAAACGAAAATGAAAAGAGTGTGGGGTTAGGACCAGAGAGCTGACTCAGGTGTGTCTCTTGCTATTTATGTGACTTTGCGCTGGGCAACCTGGTTGTCCTCTCTGAACCTGAACTTAATTGTATGGAAACTGGAGATAACACTCAGGTTATTGGGCAGAAAAAAATCTAATGTCTGGAAAGATCCTAAGTCCACTGCCAGCCCTTACTGGGAACCCAGTTGTGTATTAACAAGAGATGTTCCAAGTTGCTATGTAAGCCTTGCACTGGATGGGTTTCCCACCCAGTTCTCTGGCACTGCCCACCTGATTTTCAAGGTGGAACCCAAGAAAGAAGGTCTCCGGTGCTGGACAGAGGCAACTGTGTAGGGGGGGTTGAGGTTCCATATCATTCCAGTATGTGTCTCGCTCTATTGGAGGTAGGTCTTGATGCATCTCATCCACAGACAACAGGGACACCTGGTCACCAAAGACAGAAGGGAACAGCCGATGGAAAAGGCCCAGGCAGGACTGTGAACTTGCCTGATAACTTGGCAAAGTCACTTTGCTCTCTTTGGTCCTCAGTTTCCCCACCTTGATATCGGAGAGACTGGTGCTTACAGCTTCAAAAGTTGAGAAACCAGTGAATGAACTGTTGGCTAGAAAAAGGGGTGGGGCTAGAGGAGGGGCAATTCATTGCGAGACCTCCCTGAAACTGCTGGGTCCGTCGCTTTGGATACAGTTTGAGAGGGGTCCATGATACAGCCTCCCTCCCTCTACCCATCACGATACAGCCTCCCTCCCTCTACACATCCCTGGAGCTTCCTGTCAATGATAAAGCTCATCTCAAAATCATCATCATCCTCTCCAAAGGGGTTGATGAGCTGCTCTGCCACCTTGGGGACAGGAGACAGATGAGGCTCTGAGAACCTTGGGTCCTGCATTCCCACTCCTGTGACACCCGTCCTGCTTGACAGCTGTGTCCAAAGCCACAGTATAAGGCTCCCACATGTGGGGCATCCACCTATGTGCCCCCTACCTCTCTACCACTCTCCCTCTCCCAAGCCAGCCTGAATACCACAGTTCTCCCTGCCCATGTCACTCAGCTAAGTCATCACCTTGATTCCCCCCCATATACCTTACCTAACATTATATAATTTTAGTATTCACTTGCCTGCAAATGTGCATTTATTCACTGTTTTCCAGTAGTGCAGAGATCAATGCTGAGGCTGTACTGAGTTAGAATGGGTCCAGGTAGGTAGTTTCTTGGATGCTAATATCAAAAATACTCAAGAAAGCCCCACAGAGGTGATAGCTGAAGAGTTCAGGGGACATCCTGACAGCCGGGCAGGCACCCCAGACAATATCAAGCATGAAAGTGTGATCTAGTTAAGTCTAAAAAATCAAAGGAAACTGTGAGAAGATACAGAGAATCTCTTTTTCTCTCTTTGTGAATTACATAGGCATAGGAGAACAGCTTTGTATATGAGATGCACAGAAAAATTCTGTGTGTGTATATATGATATGTATAGAAGGATATTTTCTCTGTGTGTATAGGAGAATAGTTCTTTGTATGTGATATGATTGCAGAATAGTTTTATGTGTGTATATGATATATAAACAGATAGATGATAGATGATAGATTAGTTCTGTATGTATAATATGCATAGAACAGATCTTTGTATGTGATGTGATTGCAGAATAGTTCTATGTGTGTATACATAAACAGATAGATGATAGATAGATGATAGATAGATAGATAGATAAGCTCTGTATGTATAATATGCATAGAACAGGTCTTTGTATGTGATGTGATTGCAGAATAGTTCTATGTGTGTATATGATACATAGATAGATAAGCTCTGTGTGTATAATATGCATAGGAGAACAGATCTTTGTATATGATGTGATTGCAGAATAGTTCTATGTGTGTATATGATACATAAACAGATAGATTAGTTCTTTGTGTATAATATGCATAGAACAGGTCTTTGTATATGATGTGATTGCAGAATAGTTCTATGTGTGTATATAATAATATATGTACATATGTATTAGCTCTGCGTATCTATGTATATGATATGCACAGGAAAATACCTCTGTGTGTATGCTCATGCATGCACAATATACATGACTACCCTTTCCTTCTATTGCTCCTCTTCCCAGGTTATAGTTGGTGGCCATGACCCCTATTGGCCATGCCTACAGCAGAGGGGAGGGTGCCCAGAGACACTTACCTTCAGCCAGCCCATGTAGAATAAGAACGCAGCATTGTGAAGACAGGTACCACAAGGTCCATCTTGTGGCCTGGGTAGTTCCTGGCTGGGTTCAGAAACTGCCACCCAATCAGACATGCGAGGAAGAAGCTGTATACTGCCACTGTCACCACCTGCAAGGAGAAAAGGCGGAGGTGGCAGAGAGAGGCCAAGCAGGGACCCTGGGCATGGAAGCTCTCGGGCTAGATGTCTGAAGCCTGGCTTTGACCTTCACATTCATATGAATGGGTCTCTGTTCCCCTTTCTTTTATTTAATTTTAATTGATTTATTTTGGAGACAGGGTCTCTTGTAGCCCAGGGTGATCTTGAATGTCTCATCCTCCTGACACCCAATCTTTAGTCCTGGATATGCAGGTATGTGTGTGACCACACCCAGTTTTATGTAGTGCTAAAGATGGGACCCAAGAATTTGTGCAAGCACTCTATAGACTGGGTTATATCTCCAGCTGTTTGCTCTTCTTTAAAATGAGGGCCATCTCACTCCCTCTGCTGGGCTGGACCAGGCAGGAACCCAGATGCTTTGAATTTAGCACTAAAAGAACCTTCCAAGTCCAGACCTGATTCCCAAAGTGAGCTTTGCATTCAGTCTCTAGGTGAGTGTGCTTTCTGGGTCTTCCTAGCTTCAGTTCCCCCCCAGGGATGATCTAGTCCTCACCTGTGTGTATACGAGTGGGATACTGATCCAGTCGTAGGCGTACAGGTGTCCACACTGCGAGCACAGGATGCACATCTCCTGGCGGTCAGGAGAGAAGGACAGGAAGTCTGTTTCACACTCACCTACTGGTCTTCCCCAGGTATAAAGCATGACGTTCTTGGGGCAGCCGTATGTTGTCACAGATAGTTCTCTGAGGACAGCCTCAGCCTCTTCGTCAAAAAGAAACCAAGACTTCACAGGCTCATATATGGAAGGATAGAAGGGACATTCAGAGAGGGGCCACCTCAGGGTCTGAAATCCTGTTAGAAAAAACCCTACATCACTACTATAGGTACTGGGAAGGCAGCCAAGGTCCACAGCCTTCTCCTTAGCCAAAGTCTTGTCTACCAGGTCCACAACCTTTCCCACTGCGCCCCATCTGTGGGCTCACGTTCACCATGCTCTGGACCAGGATGGGGTCCCGGACTCGACCTTCAAGCCAAGCCTTCATTAACAGGTTGGAAAACCACACCCAGGGCATCCAGAATGTGTTGTGTGGCAGGCCTAACTTCAGCAAGTGCTCATATTCACCGGGGATCATGAAGCCTGAAGAGTAGAGAAGAAGGGAGCCGGTAGGAGAACCTGCAGATGGTGCTGAGCCCCTACGGACTTCCGTTCACTTTTACCTGCCTCCTTGTTTCAACACAAAAAAATAACCGAGCCCCTGTGAGGTGCTGGATGTGGTGGGTCAGGGGCGGTGGGAGGGAGAAGCTCTGTTGTTAGTTGGCGCACGGCCCTCAAAAAGTCAAAGTAAAGGGGAGGCCAGAGACGCATGCCCAGACCAGATCTGGAAACCAGATCGCAGGACAGGTAGGGGAGAGAAAAGTAGACCTTAATTCCATCAGTCCCCAACCTCCCCCCCCCCCCCGCCATTCCTCTCATCCCTGGAGGGTCCTTGACCTTTCCTCAAACCTCTGCTTATTCTGGCCTCGCCCCACATTTCAACCAGTTCAGCCACCACCCCAGGTCTTGATCCCACCCCCTCCCTACCCCCCCTGAGTCCTCAAATCTGGGAGACTCTGTCCCAGCCATCATCAGCTCCCGCCCCTCCGAGTCTCGGGCTCCTTCCGTTCAACCCTGCCCCGCGCCCCGCCCACCCCAGACCCCGCCCACCTGCTTGCATCACGTGTTGCAGACTGGGGAAAGCGCTTGTAGACAGAGGAGCTGATGCTGCGCATGATGAGCACTTCGCCCAGGATGACGTAGCGGATGAGCGTGCGCCGCAGTAGCGGGCCATACTCGTCCTTGCCCTCCACGAAGGCCGACACCAGGCTCATGAGCCGATCGGGCCACGGCAAGCTCTCGTACTGGTTCCACCAGCGGGTCACGGTCAGAGGGTCAGAGTCTCGTAGAAACCTGGGCAGGACGGACGAGAGATGAGGGACGAGGGGCCGGGCTATGGCCCGGGACCAGCGCCGGGGGAAGCCTCAGTTTTTCCATCTTTCTGGGGCGAGCGGCCCAGCCTCAACATTTCTCGAACGCAAGCCTTCCTCCCACTCCCCAGCCTCTGGGGGTCCGGCCGGGGTCTGTATGGAGCCAAGGGGCGGCCACGGGACCCTGGGCGCTCACCCAGCACAAAGGATATAGAGATGAGCTGAATGTAGCTGTCACAGTACAGAGCCAGCTTCTCAAACAACAGCTGCTGTTCTTCCGAGAGGCCCAGCCTGGGGAGGGGTCAGGCATTGAGAAAGGAGGCTGAGACTACTCCCGCCTGGCCTATGGGAGGAGCAGGACTGCCCGGGAGCTGTCCCCCTAGCCTGGCCCACAGCCCTCTTCTGTCTGAGGTGGGTTCTGGCTGAGCGGACATGGAAGACCTGCTGAAGGGGGAGGGGGTCACTTGGGGCCACCATTGATCCTTTCGGGGTTTTTTTGGTGTGGGGGGGTCTTTGTTTATGGTCTTTGCGAGACAGGGTCTTTGCGGCCCCAGCTGGCCTGGATCCACCTGCCTCTGCCTCCTGAGTGAGTGCCCTTTTGGGTTTTTGTTAACATTTTATTATTTTTATTTTATGTGTATGAGTGTATTGCCTGTATTATGTAAGTGCATGCATCCATGTCTTGCAATGCCGTGGATGTCAGAAGATGGTGTCGGATTCCCCAGGCATTACATTTTGTGCCCCAGACATGAAATAAAAATAATAAATTCCTCCTTAACTGAAGTTAAAGGACGGTTCTTAGCCGGCATGTGGGTGCTGAGGATGGAACCTGGGTCCTCTGCAAGAGCAGTCAGTGCTCTTAACCACTGAGCCATCTCTCCACCACCACCCCCCCCCCCCACTGATCCTTTTCCGTGTATATATTTGTTGATTTTGCTACGCTGGAGCTTGAATGCAGGCCTTGCTCATGTTGGGTAAACACTATCACTGGGCCATGTAGCCAGCCCTCTACTGCCCCTTTTAAAGGAGTCAAGAGACAGATGTTTAGAAGCAGGTTGAAAGAAAGGGTGCTTGATGTTTTTAAAATACAAAATGGAGCGATGGGTCAGTGGTTAAGGCACAGGCTGCCCTTGCAGAAGACCCAGGTTCAATTCCCAGCATCCACATGGCAGCTAGCAATCACCATAATTCTAGTTCCAGGGAATCCAACATTTTCTTCTGACCTCCATGGGCATTGCATGACACGAGTGCACTTATATACATGCAGGCAATACACTCAGACACAAAATAAAAATAATAAGCCTAGTGTGCTGAAGCACATTTTTAATCCCAGCACTTGAGAGGCACAGGCACATGAATCTCCGTGAATTCAAGTCCAGCCTGGTCTATATTTCGAGTTCCTGGCCAGCTGGGGCTACAGGGATACCATGTCTCAAAAAGACAATAAAAAATGTAAATGTAAATTAAAACATTAAAAATAATAAAATATTTTAAAAATTAAGTGGAGGGCTTGGGACCTCAGTAGGTAGAACACTTGCTTATACACAAGGCTGTGGTTTCCATCCTTAGCACCCACATGTGGGATTAAACCCAGGTGTGGTGTTGCATGCTATGATCCCAGTGGGGTGATGGTAGGAGATTCAGAAATTCAGGGTGATCCCTGTCTACTAAGTGAGTTCAAGGCCAGCCTGGAATACATCAGACATTGTCTCAAAAACAAACAACAAAACATAGTGAGGTGGAGAGGGTTGGCTGGGTGGAGCACAGTTTGGGGGCAGTGAAGCTACTCTGGGACTCTACTGGTAGATCTATCTCACTGCATGATACATCTGTCCAAACTCATGGGAGGCCCACACTAGTGAAAACTATGGTCTTCCCGTGACAGTGTGGCAAGGTCGATTCACTGACTGCAACAAATGAACAGCGTGGAGTCATGCTTTGCTTCATGAAGAAGTTAGAGAGGGCAAAGATAAACCTCTGTATCATGCACTTAATTTTGCTGCAAAGATTAAATTGCATTCAAAATAAATTCCAGGCTGGAGAGATGGCTCAGTGGTTAAGAGCACTGACTGCTCTTGCAGAGGTCCTGGGTTCGATCCCCGGCACCCACATGGCGGCTAAGAACGTCTTTAACTCCAGTTCCAGGGGAATCTGACTCCCTTTTCTGACATCCGCAGCATTGCAGGACATGGGGTGCACCTACCTGCATGCAGACAGTACACTCATAAAATAATACAGCAACAACAACAACAACAACAAAATAAATTCCAACTGGGCATGGTGGTTCATGTCTATATTCCCAATACTTAGGAGACAAAGGGCAGGAGAACAGACAAAAGTTTGGGGCTAGCCTGACATACACAGGGAATTCTAGGACTGCCAGAGCTACAGAGCAAAGCCTTATCAAAAATATTAATTAAACTTTAATTTTTAAAGTAATAAACACCAGTGTGCCAGACCTGGAGAGATGGCTCAATGATTAAGAGTACTGGATGCTCTTGTAGAGGACCTGGGTTTGATTCCCAGCATCCACATGACAGTTGACAACTGTCTATAACTCCAGTTCCAGGGGATCTGACCTCAGGTATTGCATGACATGGGTGCCCTACCTACATGCAGGCAATACACTCATAGACATGAAATAAAAATAATAAAGAAAACATTAAAAATACCAATGTGCTATTATTAAAATAAACTAAAAATTTTCAGGTATTTTTTTTCAATTAATTGTAGTCATTAGTGCTTTTTAAAAATTACATTTAGGGCTGGAGAGATGGCCTAGCAGTTAAGAGCGCCGACCGCTCTTACAGAGGACCAGGGTTCGATCCCCAGCACCCACATGGTGGCCGAGAACCGTCTGAAACTCCAATTCCAGGAGAACTCCAGTTCCAGGGGAGTCCGACGCCCTCTTCTGACCTCTGCGGCATTGCACGACACGGGTGCACAAACTTGCATGCAGACAATACATTCATACACATACAGAAATAAATAAAATAAAATAAAATTACATTTAGAAGCTGGGAGTGGTGGCGCACGCCTTTAATCCCAGCACTCAGAAGGCAGAGGCAGGTGGATCTCTGTGAGTTCAAGACCAGCCTGGTCTACAGAGCGAGCTCCAGGATAACTGGGACTAAAGGGAGACCCTGTCTCAAAAAAAAAAAAAAAAACAAAAAAACAACTAACAAAAAAATTACATTTAGAGCCAGGCCTGTGGTTGCATCGCTTTTAATCCAAGCACTTGGGAGACAGAGGCAGGTGGACTACTATCTTGTGTGAGTTCAAGCGCTTGCAATAAAAAAAAAAAAAGCGAAGTTCCAGGACAGCTGTGGGCTACAGGTGAGACCTGTCTCAAAAGACAAAAAATAAAAATATTAAATTACATTTGTGTGCCTGTGGCTATTGCATTGTGCACCCTGCGTTTGGTGTGTGTGTGGTGTGTGTGTGTGTACTTGTAGAGTCTCTCCTTCACTGTGTGTGTGTGTGTGTGTCGTTTGTGTGTGTACCTTTGTAGGAGTATCTCCTTCCCTGTACGCTAGGTCCGGAGATCAAACAGGTCTTCAGGCTCAGCCTCTATTCTATCCTTGTAGGCCTGTGCTTTTTACTTAACATGCCACACAGATCTTCCTTGATTATACCTGTCCTGCATTTTATTGTTTAGAAAATAGCCTTATATTTATTATATAAAAATGTTTGTATGTGCCTGACTACCAAGTAAGGTCAACTCAGTGGGATCACTCGGCCTGGGTGCCAGTCCCTTCCTGGTTAAAAGCAAGAGAGTATCTGAGCCACTTCTTGACCTGGATAATTCTCTTCCTATGTGGCTTCTCTTGTTGCTTGCTTGCTTGTTGTTTTGGTCTTTTTGAGAACCGGTCTCCCTGTTATGGCCCCCACTCGCCCTTGTACTCACTATGTAAACCCAAGCTGCCTTGAACTCACAGAGATCCACCCTCTCCCTCCACGAGTGCTGGGATTGTAAGGCTGGCCACCATGCCCGCGTCAGCGTTCTTTTTGAGATAGGGCCTTCCTGTTAGTCCAGGCTGGCCTCCATCCACCTGCCTTGGCCCCCAATGGCTGGATTGTTTGTTTTTGTGTTTTGACTGACCAAGGTGACTGACATGCCAAGCAAAATCCTCTAACTAGAGCTGCATGTCCAACTGTGGGTCTTCTTCTCCCCAGCCTCACCCACAGCTCGCAGGCCAGGGATTCTCTCAGGAAGTTCATATCAGCCTTAAGCTAACTGGATACATTGGACCCTCTCCTCCCCCCCACTCACGCTGGCTGGGCGGCCACAGGAAGTCTTGTAGCGGGCGCGGCCTCGGGCCACCGCCGTCACGGCTGCTCTCGGGATGCGCCTTGCCCCACGCTTCTCTAGACGCCAGGCGTCGCACTCCTAGGCCGTGCATGCTATCATAGGATTTGAAAGTGTGACTTAAAGATAATGCGCGGATGACTCGCTATGCATTTGAAGTCATCGGGCTGTGCATACAGCGAGGCAGACCGCAGTGAATGCGCTGGGCTTAGAACGGGTACACTCTTCCATCGTTGTCGGATCGTTATTCTGCACACATTCTACGCTAGTTAGATAATTGCACCGGAGCATGGCCAGCGACTTATTCTCACCGTCTCTAATTCGGATCGCAGCTGGTTGCTAGTGATTGCGCTCTTGGCTCTCTACTCGTCGCATGGCACGGTGAGGCCGAAGAGCCAGCCTTATGCAGGCCTTGCCGCCCAGCTGGGCTTTTCTTAGGGCCGCGCCCACAAGCTACTGTATTAGTGCGTACTGATGACGCGCAGCAGTCCTCAGCAATTTCATACTGCGTTGGTTCCTTTCGACTCACGGCAGCATACTAGCCGACCCTAGGTTTGTCGGTACTTTCTCGGGCACCCGGCACTGAGGAGGCGAGGAGAGAGGATGTGACAACGGTACCAGTGTTGAGCTTTGTCAAGCGCTATTTTCCCTGACGTGTCTGTGCCAAATAAAGTCAAGTGGCCTTTCAGTCCTAGTCTATGTGCTAATTGGAGCACATAGATTCGACCCAATTCGGGCCACTGAGCAGCTCCGAGACGGACGCGTTAGCCTGATGCAAACTATAGGTAGTTGGGGTTACTAAGGTATTACCGAGTCGCTTGTCACACTGGCATTGTCTTGATTATGCTGGAAGATAGCAACCGGCAGACCGCCAAATCGAGAAGTACTAATTCGCTCCTCCAGCCTCTTTTATGTATCGTCAAGGCGAAGCGCTGTGTGGAACCACAGACTAGTTACCGTCTAGGGCCTACGCGCTGCTTAGGTAAAAGTAGGTGACAAGTATGCTTATAGAGCACCGATCGGCCGGCACGTCGCGCTGCAATATATCTCCATTCCCTCCCTAAGAATCGCTCCATAATTTCTTGTTACTTATCCGCTCTCTCTCCGCCCGGCCCAGAGCTGATGGAAGGGTCTGTTTCTTATGTTAATGAATGGTGACCCAGGCCTTTCCATCTGCCAATGCAGCTGCCCGGGGCGGGGGGGGGGGGGGTATTGATAACCCTCAGACTCGCTTCCATTTCAGGTCACCTCTTAGGAAAGCTGTCCCAACTGTTCTACTGGAAAAGGTGCCTTGTCACCTTGTCACCAGCAGTGTCTCCCCAGCTTGTTCCCTCTTTCCCAGAGCACATGGCCCTGCTTGAATTCAGACGCTACAGGACGCCTGCTGTTTACCTCGTCCCTTCTCCCACTGGGGCTCTTACTGTGTACCCAGAGCAGGTGCGTGCTCAATAAACATTGATTGAAGCAACGACTGCCCACACCACATTCTGATGCCACTAACAGCTGCCTTTGTCTCTGCCCCTTGTGCACACCAAATTCATTCCTACTTCAGGGACTGTACGCAGACACAGGGTCCACATGTCTGCACATGCACAGCCAGTGTATGCCCGTCATAGCCACACATGTGTACAAGGAGCATCATCCACCCCTAAAGGGCCTTAAAGGCCTATCAGCCCTGTCTACCTGGGGCAGCCTCTACTCACAAGTAGGGCCCTGAGTGGGTCAGGCAATCCCACAACAGGTCTGGCCAGTGGGCTGGTAGGACGCTCTGACACCCTGTGGTGGGTACCCCAGCCCATACTTGGAGGCTGGCCCTGCCTACATTCATGTGTGCTGAGTGGTCACCTGATTTCCTAAGCCAGGGCTTCCACAAAGTAGCCCTTGTCTCAGTCCCTGCCGGTAATCTGCTCAGAGGCAGAGGCCAGCACAGACTGGCCAGGGTTCCTCTAATTCCTTCTTGGAGGTGGGGGGGTGGGGGGGGAGTTTAGGTAAAGACAGGGCTGAAATTGGGGGTGACGCCCCTTCTATCATGCTCCCATGCTCCAAAAATTGAGGGGTACACACCACCACCACTATTGCCTCCTTAAGTCTTTCAGGGAAAGTTAGGGGCAGAATTGAGCCTTATTTGAGGTACCAGGAGCACCCAAGGTGAGGAGGATCTGGGGGGGCTTCTGGGGCCCCCCAGAAAGAATAGAGGGACATCACCACAAGTCACCGCTTTCTAATGCCCTGTGTACTGACCCTGGTTGAGCTCCAGCCCACTGCGAGCGACAGAATTCTGCATATATGGTGGAGGACCTCTGATTGGCTGCTAGTTACATCATAGATTGTGGTGGCTGTGATTGGTTGGCAGAGACTGTTGGTAGGTGCTTCAGAGCTTGGGAAACAAGAAGGGAGGCAAGAAGCCCAGGTAAGGGACTAGGTCTGGAGAGAGATGACATAACAGCCTGGTGTTTATGTTGCCTACTCCCAAAGGGCCTGAGAGAAACAGAGGCATGTGCCTGCACACACACACACACACACACACACACACACACACACACACACACACCCTGGGGGGGGGGCAGATAGTTAGAATCTCAACAGCTGCCTTAAAACATCTTAGTATACCAGTTCTTCCTGAAGACTCAGCATGTGGCTGGCTGTGATGGGTGTCCCCCAACACACTGGTCTTAAGTGAAAAGAGCAGACGCCAAGTGACACTGGTTCTTAGTCTTCAGTGACTGAAAGAATTGCCCAACATGTAGCTTCTCAGATCTTTCTGAGGAGTCTGATGCTGGAATCCTGGGGACACTGGATTTTATCAAGTGCTGCAGGAGATGGTGATGTGAGTGACCACTCTCATCTGAGAAGTCCTGATTTACAGTATGAGCCTGAGCCTAAGAATGAAGCTGCCTGCCAGACATGGTGGGTCACACCTTTTAATCCCTGTACTTCAGAGGCAGAGACAGATGGATCCTTGGGAGCTCAAGGCCAATTTGGTCTGTGTAGCGAGTTCCAGGCCAACTGGGGCTACAGGGAGACCTTGTCTCAAAAAACAAAGGGGGGAGGGGTGCTGATGTTATAGCTCAGTGGTAAAGTGATTGCTTAGGATGTGTGAGACCCTGGGCTCCATCCCGAGGATGGCAAAAGGAAAACAAATAAATGACCCACAAATTTTAGGGCTGGAGAGATGTCTCAGCCTTTAAGAGCACTGACTGCTCTTGCAGAGGACCCACGTTCAGTTCCCAGCTCCTAGATGCCGGCTAACAACTGTCCTTTGCATGCCATGGGTGCACTTACAGAAAAACACTCATACACATAAAACTAAAAAAGAAAATTAAGTTAACAAAATGAAGCTGCCCTCCCACCCCCCCCCACCCCCCATTCCTCAGGTGGATTTCCTAACAGGGCTGAGCTTGCAGGTAAACTTAGCACACTCAGCTTTTGCATGTTTAAGTCTCTGCCCAGAACGAGAAAAGAATACTGTTTCACCATGACCTTGAGTGCTTTTCTAATGACAGCAAAACAATAAAGCTGTTATTATGCTGAAAGTCTCTGCTGAGCTCAGGGCAGCCTTGAAGGAGTATCTTCTATGCTTCCCCCTCCCCAACTGCCCCATCTCTGTCCTTAGTTGAACAGAGAAGAGACAGGATTGATGTGAGTCTCAGTCTCTTCATCTGAGGAAGGTCATCTTTGGCAGCGGGATGAGAGGGAGGGAGGACAGCGAAGTTGGCCATGGGGAGCATCTGCAAAGCACAGGTGCCTGTGCCCCATGGGACAGGTGCAGACTCAGTGGGCCCAGGTGCTAGGTTTTCAGTTCTGACGTGCATCCTGGGCTGAGAGTCACTGCAGACTCTTGCCTTGCTTTCCTCTCCGCACCAGCACTTGGAACAGCGCTCTCTACCTATTACATATGTGCAGGGGGGCGGGGGAAGCGTATGCCATGCAAGCATGAGAGCCCCAGTTTGGATCTCCATCCCCCAAGTAAAACACCAGGGATAGCATGCTCTGTAACTGTAGTGCTGAAGGGCTGGGAAAGGCAGATTCAGTGAAGAAACCCTGTCTCAAAAAATAAGATAGAAAGATGGAGAGCCATACAGGAAGCCAGTCAACATCATCAAAGACAGTGGGGGTGGGGGTGTCAGGGGCATGGTCTTGAGTAGGCCAGGCTAGCTTTGTTGAACTTGCAATGTAGTCAAGAATGATCTTGAACTTATTTATTTTGGGGTCTTTTTGAGACAGGGTCTCCCTGTAGCCCCAGCTGGCCTGGAGCTTGCTATATATATAGACTAGGCTGGCCTTGAACTCATAGAGATCCACCTGCCTCTGCCTCCCAAGTGGAGGGATTCAAGGCACGCACCACCACACCTGGCTCGATCTCAAAGTTCTGAACCTCCTGCCTCTACCTCTTGAGTGCTGAGATTACAGGTGTGTGCCACTGGGCCTGGTTTTTGCAGTGCTGGGCATAGAACCCAGGACTTGAAGCACTAGGCAAGCATGCATCCAACTGAATTACACTAAGCCCAATAAATATATTATCTACTTATTTTTTGAGATTTAAATATTTTATTTGAGTAGTATGAGTTTTTTAAAAATTTATTTTTGTATGTATATGAATGTACTATCTGCATGTAGGTTTGTGCACCCATGTCATGCAATGCCGTGGAGGTCAGAAGAGGGTGTCAGATTCCCCTGGAACTGGAGTTAAAGACGGTTCTCAGGCACCATGTGGGTGCTGGGGATCCAACCTGGGTCCTCTGCAAGAGCAGTCAGTGCTCTTAACCACTAGACCATCTCTCCAACCCCAAGTAGTATGACTTTTTAATGTATATTTGTATGCACTTCATACAGAACATGTTAAACATCTTTATATGATGATTAACATGTTCCCCATGCACATAGCCCACACCACAGGATTTCACAGATTCTGTCATATATGTTAAGTCAAATGAGTCTACTTTGTGTACCCAGATGTCCCACAGTTTATTTTTTATTTGTTTGTTTGTTTAACTAATTAGTTGTTCGTTTGTTTGTTTGTTTGTTTGTTTGTTTTTTGAGACAGTGCTCTCCCTGTATCTTCAAATGGCCTGGGACTCGCTACATAGACCAAGCTGCTCTCAATCTCACAGAGGTCTGCTGGCCTCTGCCTCCAGAGTGCTGGGATTAAAGGCATGTGTCACCATGACTGGCAATAAATATATTTTAAAATTAAAGCTGAATATGTTCTGAGAACAGTGATGCTTACTCTGTATTAGTAAAAAAAAAAAAATCCTCTCTGCTGACAGCTCCTGCATCCCCTGTGATGACCACTAGATGGCGCCCTTGACCAACTGGTTCTTGCTGAGGGGAAGCCTGGTCCCCAGTCAGGCATCAATGCAGACAAGAGCAGCCTTCAGAAGGCTCTGTCACACACACACACACACACACACACACACACACACACACACACACACCCAGCCCCCTGACCCTGACCAGCAGCTCTGCAGCCACAAGACGCAGGGAGATGCTGGAGCTGTTCCTCCCTTTCCCACGGAGTCTACATCCCTTGGCAATCCCTCCAGGACCACTTGCTGGTGGTGCTTCAGTCTTCCTTTTCCTCCCAAATGCCCCAAGATGTCCCCAGAAACATCCCGTGAGTAACTGCTGCTGGGACCACCCCACTCCAGGTACGCTCGGTCATAGTCATGGTCTCCCAAAGGGCTCAGCTATAAAAACATCTCCAGTCAACAAAGCACACCTCAGGCACACAGTACAGCCACTGTAGGCACTGACTGGTCCACGCCATGCCTGAATGGAGCGGCCTCAGAACAGACACCTGCAAGGATGGAGCCCAGCTCACTTGGGGTCACACTCTTCTATTATTTCTCTTCCACAAAGCATTCATTCAGCAAAATATTTCTGGTGTCAGAGCAGATGCTATTCTGACTTCTGCTTCCAAGAATTCATAGTTCAGTGAGAACCAGGAAAATACTTTAAAAGCTCCAACGCAGAATAAGGATGGCAATGCCTAAGACATCAGAGAGACAGCAGAAGGGGCATAGGCGCAGCGGCTTGAAGCATGTGTGGGAATTCACTGGGCGAGAAGGACACAGGCAGTGCATTAACAGCTCTGCGACAGCCCACAGCACGTCACAGAAGCCTTACTGAGGAATGGTTGAATACAACACTCTCAGGGGACACCAGAGCTCAAGGTGACCTTTTGGCCAAGATCACACCACCATCAATGACCTGGGACTGGGCCCTGGATCTTAGGCTTCTACTTTGGACCTACTTACCCGTTAGTGTCTCTGTTGAGGTTGAAGGGAGGTCTGAGGAACAAGGGGTGCACAGAGGAGACTTTGAAGGCAGCAGAGGCCATGCTCTTGAGCCCTCCGGTAGAGGAGAGCCATGTCACAGCCGGGCTGATGGGTGGAGGTTCCAGACCCAGAACATTAAGGCCTTCTCACCTAGGGTCACCACGGCAACAGGAGCGTCACAGAGGGCTTGCCCTCTGTAGGCAAGTAGAAGAGAACCAGGCTTGGCAAGGGGTCAGTGGGCAGGGAGGCTGGGGTGGGCCAGGCTGGCTGGGGTTCTGCCTCCAGGCTCTGCCTAGGGTGCCTGCCAGCCCATGCCCCTCTCCTGGGATAATCACAGAATAATAAACAGGACAAATGCCAAGAGGAGAAAAGAAGGTGGTGTAGCTGGGTAAAGTAGAGGGTAGCTAGTGCCATCCAGCGACAGGGAGAGTAAGAACGACAGTAGATACCTCGGCCCTGACAGCAGACACACCTGCTTGCTAAAGCTCTTGAGAGACTCGACATTCAAAGAGACCTAGCACATAACATCTGACCACTTCAGAAGGACAACGGGGACCAGGCAAGCAGCGAGGCTGGGACACACATCAGTCCAGCATCAC
Organism: Rhizomys pruinosus; assembly: GCA_009823505.1. Lineage (NCBI taxonomy): Eukaryota > Metazoa > Chordata > Mammalia > Rodentia > Spalacidae > Rhizomys > Rhizomys pruinosus. The sequence continues at coordinate 2,619,181 of VZQC01014891.1, forward strand.
CAAGCCACATGCTGCCCTTAGCAACGGGATAGAGTGGAATAGACTAGAGCCAACCCAAGGAGGGACATGTGGAGAGACTTCAGCACAGCCCGGGACCCAGGGACTCTGCCCTGCTAAGGCCAGCCAGGTGAGGTCCTGACCCCATCCCCACCCCTCCACTCCATCCAACCTGCTCAGACTGGGGTTTAATGGCAAGGGAAGAGAAAGAGCCATTGTGGGCATGGCTCTTCCCCACCTGTTGGTCACCTCAGCCTCTCAGTCTCAAGTGGGTCAAGCTTGGCCTGGTGGGCAACGACAAGATGTTGGTGGTTCTCTGCCTTCAGCTTATCTCAAAGAAAGGGAGAAAAGTGACTTGTCTAAAGTCACAAACAGACTTGGAGCAGGCAGCAGGCACTTACTTGGGAGGTTGGTGCAGCATCTCCACTGCCCCAGGGTGTCCTGTGCCTGTGTTTCTCTGTGCTAGGGCACCATCACAGGCCATGTGATGAGGGCTTTTAAGGGATGACATCTTCTTTTGGCATGTCCAGTGACTTCTGGAGGATAGGAAAGGCTATTCCAGATGGACAGGCATTGGTGAAGATGGGCAAGGACAGCCCAGAGGACTAAGTCCCTGCTGGCTACTCTGTTAGGTCAACGGCCCGTAAGCACACTGCTTTAATTACCTTTACCTGCCTGGATGCAGGTTGGTAGGGCTCCAAGCAGATTTAGCAAACGAGAATGTAGGACAATCACTGAAATGGGAATTGCTGATAAGCAAACAAGAATGCAGGACAATCACTGAAATGGGAATTGCTGATAAGCAGTGGGGTTTTGTTTTGCTTTGTTTGAGACAAGGTCTCTCACAGCTCCGGCTGCCGTACACTTGATTCTCCGGCTTCTACCTCCCAAGTGATGGGATTATAGGCATGAGCCAAGGTCAGTTAAAGGATGCATTTGTTTGTTTTTGTTCTTTTGAGACAGAATCTCACTAGGTAGCCTTGGCTAGCTTGGGGCTCACTATGTAGACCAGGCTGGCCTCAGACTCACAAAGATCTATCTGTCTCTGCATCCCAAGTACTGTGATTAAAGGTGTACATCACACACCCATACTATACACTGTATTGGTGTGGGGGGGGGGACAATGGTTGAGACAGGGTCTCCCAGTTGCCCTAGCTGGCCTGGAACTCACCTGGAACTTGCTATGTGAATCAGGCTAGCCTTAATCTTAGGGATCACTTGCCTCTGCCTCCCAAGTGCTGTGATACATGAGCCACTACAGCTGGCTTGGATTTTTAAAAACAACACACACACACACACACACACACACACACACGCGCGCACACACGCACACACACATGCACACACACGCAAACGGGTCTCTTGCCTTCTAAGCACAAGCTCCACCACTGAGCTGCACTCCAGCCCCTACAGTGAGTAATTTCTTGATGTAAATATGTCCTACGCAGTATAACCTCCTAAGAGAGAGGTTCTAGAAGCAATATCCCTTTCTCTGTAGGCTCTTCGGCTTTAATGAATTGCTTTATCAGACTCTCCCTCCTAGAAAATGGCTTCCCAAGCTAAGGTCTGACCCTAGTGGCTTGGAAGCTTGTTAGAAAGGGCTACGATTGGGGTGAGTGACGAAACTACAGCAGTATAGTCTGGACACTCATCTGATCAACTTGATTGAACATACAAGGCCCCCCAGCTGGATGGTGGGACCCGTGGGCTGTGTGGGTTTGGGCACAACTGCTTGCAAATTGGTTTTACATGAAGGATGCTTGTGCTCATAAATTATTACTTATTGTTAAAAAAATGAAAAAAATAAAGAAGTAATAAAAATTAAAAAATATATTAAAAAATTAATTGAAAAAAAAAAGAAAAGAAATGCAGTTTGGGATAGGGAGACCCTGTCTTAAAAAGACCAAAAAAGAAATGCAGTTTGGGGCCCTATCTCAGGCTTCCTCTGTCAGAATATGTATTTTTAAGAAAACTAAAATGACATTTGTTTAATGGTGTGTGTGTGTGGGGTGTGTGTGTGTGTGTGTGTGTGTGTGTATATGTGTGCAAATGAGTGTAGAGGCCTGAAGTTGACTCCAGATGTCTTTCTTGATGGCTCTCTATTTACTGAGGCAGGGTCTTTCACTGAACCTAAAGCTTTGCCACAGAGCTGCCCTGTGTCTGTCTGCTTCTCCAGTGCTGAGATTATAGACCTGCACTGCCACACCCCAGTTTACACAGTGGGGCTATAGGAACGCTGTTTTGAAATTCTGAGATCAAAAAGTATGAGTTGGGCTCAGTCAGGAAAGGAGCTTGCTCTGTCAAGCCTGACACCCTGAGTTCAATCCCCAGAACCCACATGCTGGAAGAAGAGAGAACTGGTTCCCACAGGTTTGTCCACTGACCCCCTACACATGTGCCAAGGCACACATGCACACCCCCCCCACACACACACACACATACACAAAGCAAATAAGTAGATGTAAAAAAGAAGGGCCACCGAGACAGGCTGGTGGCTAAGAGAGCTGGCTGCTCTTGCAGAGGACCTGGATTCAGTTCCCAGCACCCACGTGGCAGCTAGCAACTGTCCTTCACTACAGTTCCAGGGGATCTGACACCCTCTACTGACCTCCATGGCCATTGCATGACACGGGTACATTTACATGCATGCATGCAATACACTTATACACATCAAATAAAAATACACCCCCAAAGAAAAAAGAAACTATGAGTTCTCCAACTTTGATTACTTAGGATATGTTTTGATTTCATTTCCATTACTGTGATGAAATACCCTGGCGAAAACAACTTTCAGAGAGAAAAGATTTATTCAGATTACAATTCCAGGTCCATCATCACAGGAAGGTCACAGTAATAGGAACTTGAAACAGCCAGTCACATCCACAGTCAGGAGCAGAGAAAGAGATTAATGACACGTGCCTACTGCTCAGGTTGCTCTTTCTACTCTAAAGCAACTCAGAACCCAAACCCAGAAAATAGTGCCCCCACCTTCAGACTGAGTCCTTCCACATCAATTAACATAATCAAGGATTCCCCCACAGACATGCTTATGGGCCAGTCTAATCCAGAGGATCCCACATCGAGATTCTCTTCCTCGGTGATTCTAGGTTGACTTCAAGTTGACAAAACAAACCAACACGTAGTACCTTGAGATTCCTTATGAATTTTCGGGTCACCTTGTCATTTCTGCAGAAAACAGTAAGAGTCAGAATTACAACACGAGGTTTCCTTTGATTCTGTAGATTGCTTCATCATGTATGCAGTATCAATCTTGCATCTATGAAGATGGAATATCTGTTCATTAATTTAGGACTCTTAATTTCATTCAACAATGGTCTGTAGTGTTCAGTGAATGACTTATATCCTTGGTTTAAAACATTGTGTTTTATGGTTGATATTACTGTAAATTGAATTCTTTTTGCTAACTTTACTTTCAGATTCTAGCTAGTATATAGAAATATAGCTGTTTTGTTGTTGTTTGTGTTTTATTTTCTGTATGTTGGCAATCAGACCCAGGATCTTGTGCACACTAGGGAAACAGTCTACCATTAAGCTACAGTCCAAGCTCTTAATATCTTTTATTTTTATACATTTTTAAATTTATTTATTTTATGTGTATGAGTGTTTTGCCTGCGTGTATGTAAGTACACAAGGGGCACACAGTGCTGGTGGATGATGGAAGAGGGTTTCAGATCCCCCTGGAACTGGAGTTACAAATGGTTGTTACCTGCTCAGTGAGTGCCAGGAACCAAACTTGGGTCTTCTGGAACAGAACCCAGTATTTTTTTTTTTTTTTTTTTTTTTTTTTGGCTTTTCAAGACAGGGTCTCCCTGTAGCCCCAGCTGTCCTGGAATTCACTCTGTAGACCAGGCTGGCCTTGAACTCACAAAGATCCGCCTGTCTCTGCCTCCCAAGTGCTAGGATTAAAGGCATGCGCCACCACACTCGGCAGAACCCAGTATTCTTAACTGCTGAGCCATCTCTCCAGCCCAAGCCCTTGATATCTTGAGATAGTATCTTGCTGTGTAGCTCAGGGTAGCCTTGAACTTTTTTTTTTTTTTTTTGTTTTTAGCCTTGAACTTTTGATTCTCCTACCTCTGCCTCCTTAGTGCTGGGATTATAGGCATGTACCACCACTCCAAGCAACAGTGGATTTTTTTTTTATTTATTTTTGTATGTGTTTGAGTGTACTGCCTGCATGTAGGTTTGTGCACCCGTGTCGTGCAATGCCGCGGAGGTCAGAAGAGGGTCTCGTATTCCCCTGGAACTGGAGTTCTCCTGGAATTGGAGTTACAGACGGTTCTCAGCCTCCATGTGGGTGCTGGGGATCGAACCCGGGTCCTCTGTAAGAGCAATCTGTGCTCTCAACCGCTAGGCCATCTCTCCAGCCCCACAACAGTGGATTTTTATGCTCATTCTTGTATCCTGTGGCTTCTCTGACTTTATCTACTAGCTATAACAGTTTTTGGGTGAATTCTTTAGTTTTTGGTTTTTTTTTTTTTTTTGTGGTGCTGGAGATCAAACCCAGGGCCTTGTACACACTAGACAGGCACCCCAAAATGAGCTGTATCCCCAGCCCTTGGCTTTTCTTGGGAATGGGGCTTCATATCGTATGTATTAGCTACTTTGTTTATGTATATGAGCTTGCTTGTACCTGCATCATGCAATGCCTTGGAAGTAAGAAGAGGGTGTCGGATCCCCCAGAACTGGAGTTATGGATGGCTGTAAGTTCTGAGAAGTGAACCCAAGTCCTTCCCAAGACCATCCAGTGCTCTTAATTGTTGAGCCATCTCTCCAACCCCAGGGGCTCAATATTTTGAACGTACCCTGGGCCATACTGGAACTTGCCATGTATCCCAGGTCTCAAACCTGCAATTCTTACACATCTGTCTTCCAGGTTCTGAGGTTACAGGCATGTGCCACCATGCCTGGCTGCCACTTTCATTTTTTTCTTTATTTTTTCTTTTTTTTAAATTTTTTAAATTTTATTTGTTTTTGTATGTGTATGAATGTACTGTCTGCATGTAGGTTTGTGCACCCATGTCATGCAATGCCACGGAGGTCAGAAGAGGGTCTCAGATTCCCCTGGAACTGGAGTTCTCCTGGAATTGGAGTTACAGACAGTTCTTAGCTGCCATGTGGGTGCTGGGGATTGAACCCGGGTCCTCTGCAAGAGCAGTCAGTGAGCTTAACCGCTAGGCTATCTCTCCAGCCCCCCCCTTTTTTTTTCTAGCTGACTATTGTTTACCCTCTTCCTGTCCCTATGACTACACTAGTGTGACTCTTTTCTTAGTGGTTGCCATGGGAATTCCCTTTACCATCTTGTTTACTTTTTGTTGTTTATCTTTGTTTGTTTTAAGACGGGGTGTCATTATGTATCCGCGGCTGGCCTGGAATTCTCTGTGCAGACCAGGGTGGCCTAAAGCTCACAGACATCCACCTGTGGCATGCACCCCTGATCCTGGCTCACCATCTTGGATTTTAGCAATCTACTTCTAAAAGTCAAATCAATTTAGTCTCAATAGTACACACAATCAATCTCTCTCTCTCTCTCTCTCTCTCTCTCTCTCTCTCTCTCTCTCTCTCTCGTTCTTTTGAGATAAGGTCTTCCTGTAGCCTCAGCTTGCCTGGAATTTGCTATGTAGACCAGGCTGGCCTTGAACTCAGAGATCCACCTGCCTCTGCCTCCTGAGTGCTGGGATTAAAGGCGTGTACCATCATGCCTGGCTAACATCTTTGTATTCCTAAAGCGCCGCCAATCCTTTATATTATTATGGCCCAAAGTACATATTTATATGTTATGTGCTCTTGAACATAAATTCATCATTATTTTTAGTATGTATGTCCTATGTGTGCAGCAATGCATGCATCTTCATGTGTGTTCATGTGTGTGTGCGTGCACACATGTAAGCCGGAGGTTGGACCTGGATATTTTCCTCCACCACTGTCTACTCTATTTACTGAGGCCGGATGTCTCCTGGAATCCAGAGCATCCCCAGTTGGCTAGCCAGCTTGCCCCAAGGCTCCTGTCTCTGCCTTCTAAGCACTGCGATTCCAGGCAGGCTGTTATGCCTGCCTGGAATTTACATGGGTGCTGGGGGTCTGAAACCCCGGTCTTCACACTTGTGCCACAAGTGCTTTAAACACTAAGCTATCTCCCCAAATTCGTGGCGATTGTAGTTGTCTTTTAAACTGGAGGGAAAAGAGGAGTTAACTAAGCATACATTCGCACAGACTTTTATGTTTATCTAGGTATGTTAATAAGCTTTCTATTGCTATTACAAAATACCAGAGATGGGCCGCGTGGTGGCACCTGCCTTTAATCCTAGCATTCAAGAGGCAGAGGCAAGTGGGTCTCTGGCAGTTCCAGACCAACCAGGAATACATAGTGAGACCCTGTCTTGAAAAACCAAACCAAAACAAAGAAACAGTAACAACAACAACGACCACCTCTAAATACTAGGGATAATGAACTTATAAGGGGGACAGGCTCATGTTAGTGCAGGGTTCATGGATGCAGACTGCTCTGCTGGCTGTGCTTGTGGGCCTGTGGTTGGGCACACGTCATGGCAACAGTGAACGATGGAACAAAGCTGTGTACATCACTGCATCCAGGAGTCAAATGAGGGCTGGAGAGATGGCTAACCAGCTACGAGCACTGGCCGCTCTTACAAAGGACCTGGGTTCAGTTCCCAGCATCCACATGTTAGGCGGTGATCATCGGTAACTGGACTCTCTTTTCTGGCCTGCGTGGACATTGCATGTGTGTGGTGCACTGACATACATGTAGGCAAACACTCATACATAAAAAATAAAAATAAATCAGGAAGCCAAAGAAAGATGTGCAAGAAAGGAGGCTTGAATAAAGTATCCTCTTCAAAGGCACATGGAGAGGGATCTAGCTTTCTCCGCTAGGCTCCACCCCTTTAAAAGTTCTTCAAGCTCCCTGGAGAGCCAGGAGCTAGAACTAAGCCTTTAGCACATATGCCTTTGGGGAAGATTCCAGATCCAACTCATAGCACCATGATGTATGTACTTGTGTACCTACCTTTACTATGTTCTTTATTTCTTCAGATATTTTTGGAATATTTATTTATTTATTTATTTATTTATTTATTTATTTTTGGTTTTTTTGAGACAGAGTCTCCCTGTAGCCCCAACTGGCTGGCCTGGAGCTCAAACTTGCTCTGTAGACCAGGCTGGCTTTGAACTCACAGAGATCCACCTGCCTCTGCCTCCTGAGTGCTGGGATTAAAGGCATGCACCACCATGCCTGGCTTTTTTTTTTTTTTTTTTTTTTTGTCTTTTCGAGACAGGGTCTCCCTGTAGTCCCAGCTGTCCTGGAACTCACTCTGTAGACCAGGCTGGCCTTGAACTTACAAAGATCCACCTGCCTCTGCCTCCCAAGTGCTAGGATTAAAGGTGTGCACCACCACACCCGGCCTAAGCCTGGCTTATTTTTATTTTATGTATATGACTGTATTGCCTGCATGTATGTTAGTGTGCCCATATTGTGCCATGCCCATTGATGTCAGAAGAGGGTGTTAGATGTCCTAGATCCTGAGTTATGGACAGTTCTTAGTTCCCATGTGGTGCTGGGAACCAAACCTGGGTCCTCTGTAAAAGCAGCCAGCCAGTGCTCTTAACCACTGAGCCGTCTCTCCAGCCCCTCTTCAGGTGCTTTAAAAAGAACTACTGTCTTGTATTCCTTAGTATAAGCCTGAAGGTATGGATGTAGCTCAGTGGTGAAGTTATTGCCTTTTGTGAGCCCCTGGGTTCCACTCCCAGCATTTTGTGTGTGTGTGTGTGTGTGTGTGTGTGTGTGTGTGTGTGTGAGAGAGAGAGAGAGAGAGAGAGGAGAGAGAGAGAGAGAGAGAGAGAGAGTATGTGTGTGTGAGTGTGAGAGTGTGTGTGTGAGAGAGAGAGTGTGTATGTGTGAGAGAGAGAAAGAGAGAAAGAGTGTGTGTGTGTGTTATATAGGAGTCACATTAGCATTTTTCTTACTGCAGGTATATTAGTCACTTTTCTCCCTGCTCGTTGGGTGAAGGTACTTGCTGCCAAGCCTATCAACGTGAGTTCAATCCCCAGGACCCACATGCTGGAAGGAGAGAATTGATTCCCACGCAAGTTGTCCTCTGACCTCACACTCACCCTACTTTGCACCCTACTCTCCCAACAGATAAATAAACAAATAAATATAATAATAAAAAATCTGATAGAGAAAGCAAATTAGAGGAGGAGGATTTATTTCATCTCACAGTGTGACGGTACAGTCGGTCACAGTGGGGAAGGCACCCCCCACCCCCGGCGGGGCAGCCCCTGGCGTAGCAGCCGGAACATGTGGCTGCTTGCTCACGTCTCAGGGGATCAGGAAATGGAAAGCATGCAGGCTGGCACCCATTCAGATTTCTCCTGTTTCCATTTCTAATCATCCGCGGACCACACGTATCCAAGGCGGGTCTTCCCTCCTCAGTTTAACTTTCTGGAAAGTCGTCACCTCCATACCCAGAGGTGTCTCCTGGGTGATTTTCGGTCCAGTCCAGCTGCCACTGGAGATTAGCCACAGCAGTTCCAGTGACAAACTCTCTCAGTTTGAATTTCCCTGGGGATGTCTGGATGTCCTTTGTGATGAAGGGCAGCTTGGATTCTCTTCCTCCAGCTCCACACTCCATCCCTTTACCTTCTGGCCTCCGTGACTGTTGCTCTTACTGAGACTTGTGCATATGTGACAGAGTCACTTTTCTCTCACTGAGACTCATTCATATGTGACAGAGTCACTTTTCTCTTGCTGAGACTCATGCGTATGTGACAGAGTCACTTTTCTCTCGCTGAGACTCGTGCGTATGTGACAGTCACTTTTCTCTTGTTGCTTCTGGTTCTTCTTTCCGTCCTTGATGTCAGTGGTTTGTTTAAACATGTCCTGATGCTGGTCTATGTAGTTGGATCTATACGTTTTGGCTCACTGAGTGACCTAGGTGTATAGACTGTATGCCTCTCGTTGTTCCTTCAGATATTCTGCCTGCCTCCCCCCCCCCCTCAGGGCCCTTCCATTCTGCGTGGGGTGCTGTGTCCCACAGGGCTCTTAAGCTCTGTTTTCATTCTTTTTTGTTTCTTGCCATTCCTTACTTTGATAAATCCTCGACTTATTTCTCTTCAAGGATGCTGTGTGCTGTTCTTTTCCTCCCTGCTCTTTGACTGCTGAACCTTTCCCGATGAAAGTTTCCCTTTGGTTATTGTCCCACTCTTCAACTCTAGAATCTCTATTTGTTTTCCTTTTCTGTAATTTCTAGCTCTTGGAAAATCTTCATTGGGAACTCCATAACCAACACGTAAGTTTTGTTCTTTCTTAGAGAGTCTTTTTCTCTTAACCCTGTGCTTAAAACCTATGTTAAAACTGCCTTTAATAAAGTAACTCGCAGCCAGGTGTGGTGGCGCACACCTTTAATCCTAGCACTTGGGAGGCAGAGGCAGGTGGATCTTTGTGAGTTCAAGGCCAGCCTGGTCTTCAGAGCAAGTTCCAGGACAGCTGGGGCTATAGGGAGATCCTGTCTGGAAAAGACCAAAAAAAAAAATTAAATAAATAAATAAATAAAGTAACTTCCTTGAGAAGCCCACACCTGTGTCATATTTTCTGAGTGCCCCTCTTCCTTTTGTCCCTCACGAATCATGTTTACATTAAGATATCTCTGAGCCCGCAATTGTGGCACGTGCTTTTGATCCTAGAAGATGCAGGTGGATCTCTGTGAGATTGATCTACACAGAGAGTTCCAGGCCAGCTGAGGCTAAAGGGAGACCTTGCCTCAAAAAGACAAAACAAAACAGCTATCTTTAAATTTTTTCTATGCCTCTTTATCAATATTCTGTTTGATGAAATGGAGTTCTCCTGGTTTCCTGTAGATCCTCAATTATGATTGCCTTTATCTTTGAATATGTTTTAAATAGTTGATTGGCACTGACCTGTATTATCAATACTTAACGGTGGACGTAGGGGGATCAGAAGCTCAAGATTAGCCTCAGCTTCATAGCAAGTTCAAGGCTACCCTGGCTACATGATGCCCTGTCTGAGAAACCAAATTAAATGACTGGCGAGACGGCTCAGGAGGTAAAGGCACCTACTGTCAAGCCTGAGAAATCTAAATTCAATCCCTGGGACCCATGTGGTCGAAGGAGAGAACTGACTCCCACAAGTTGTCCTCTGACCTCCACATGTGTCATGGCACTTGTACATACGTGTGCATACACATAAATAAACTAAATAAAAACATGTAATAAAAACCAAATTACAAATTGGGATCAAATGTTATCAATTTTTTCCCTTTGGATAACCATCAACTCTACTCTTTTAAAGTAGCGAATGACACTTCCAGATTTTAAAAAATTACTTTTATTTCATGTCTATGAGTGTACTGCCTGTATGTATGTGAGTGCCTCAGTGTCATGCAATGCCTGATGAGATCAGAAGAGGGCATCATATTCACCTGGGACTGGAGTTACAGATGGTTGTTAGCTGCCATGTGAATGCTGGGAATCAAACCTGGGTATCTGCAAGAGCAGCCAGTGCTCAGATCTGAGATCTCCCAAGACCAGCTGAAGTGCAGGAAGGTAAGTAGGAGCTGGGTGCTCCAGCAAGGCTTATCATTGTTTGATTTAATTTAGTTGTCTTTGGCTTAATTGGCTTTTGTGGCTGTGGGGGTGGAGTTATCCTCCCAGCTGGTATAAAAGGTAGGGTTATGTGAGTTTTGAGATCTGAGATCTCCCAAGACCAGCTGAAGTGCAGGCTAAAGAGCACCCCCCCCAACTGGGATTACAAAGGCATCTGAAGGAGGCAAGCAAAGCAAGCCTTCAACACAGTGAAGAGGCATTTGGGACTCACATTGGAATACAGGCAAGGAGAAGCCCATATGCCAGGAACACGAAGAAGAGACAACACGGGAAAGGGGAAGGATAATCCCGCACCAAGCTCTACCAACGCTATGGAAGATTCCTACAGTGGGATCCCCCTGGGGATGGCCCAGGACACAGATATCAGAAACACAATTGTGAACATACTTAAAGAACTACAAGATTATAAAGATCAAATCAAAGAATTAAGAAAAGAGAATGAAGAACTTAAGAAGGACCTAGAGAGAGAGAATGACGAACTCCAGAAGGAAGTAGAAACACTGAAAAGATCCCAAAAAGATAAGGAAACAAACCAGCAAAGCAAAGAGCTACAGGAAGAGATTGAGAAGCTCCAAAAGGAAGTAGAAATACTAAAGAAATCAGAAGAGGAAATGAAAAAGGAAATCAAACACTCATCCAATCAAGAGGAAAGGAATGGAAAAAGCCTCAGAAGCAGAATGGAGGAAGCAGAACAAAGAATATCAGACTTGGAGGATAACACAGAACAACTAAAAACCTCCAGTAAAGATTATGAAAAATTTAAAAATATACAAAAGTGGAACAACCAGGAACTGTGGGACACTATGAAAAGATCAAACCTCCGCATCATAGGAATAGAGGAAGGAGAAGAATCCCAAGAGAATGGTATTGATCAGATCTTCAACAGAATAATAGATGAAAACTTCCCCAACTAAAAAAAGACAAACCAATACAAATACAAGAAGCACATAGAACTCCAAACAGACAATATCAGAAAAGGAACTCTCCATGCCACATCATAGTTAAAATGCTAGACACCCAAAACAAAGACAAAATCCTTAAAGCCACAAGAGAAAAACAACAAGTGACCTATAAGGGGAAACCTATCAGAATTACAACTGACTTCTCAATGCAAACTATGAAATCAAGAAGAACCTGGAGCAAAGCATTTAAAGGACAATAGATGCCAACCCAGGTTACTATACCCAGCAAAAATGTTGATTATAATTGAAGGAGAGAGAAAAACCTTCCATGACATAAACAAGATGAAAGAATAGATGTCCGGAAAACCAACCCTTCAGAGAATACTTGAAGCAATTCAAAGAACAGAAGAAAGGAGCATCCCCAGGCACCTAGAAAGAGAAATCAATAAAAGCATAACTGCAGAAGTAGAAACCTAAACCAATACCACAAATGGATAATAAAGCAAAAGGAAGCAACACAAACCTATCAGTCATAACCTTAAATATTAATGGACTAAATTCCCCAATCGAAAGACATAGACTGGGAGATTGGATTAAGAAACAAAAATCCATCAATATGCTGTCTACAAGAAATACATCTTACCTTCAAGGACAGGCACCACCTTAAACTGAAAGGATGGAAAAAATATTCCAGGCAAATGGTATGAAAAAGAAAGCAGGCGTTGCTATTTTAATATCAGACAAAATAGACTTCAAAGTAAAAGAAATCAGAAGAGACAAAGAAGGCCATTACATTTTTATCAAAGGAACGATTCACAAAGAAGATTTCACAATTATGAATATATATGCCCCAAACTCTGGTGCACCAAACTTTATAAAGACAATTCTCCAGGACCACAAGTCACACACTAACCCCAGTAAACTCATAGTACGGGACGTCAATACCCCACTGAGTCCTTTGGACAGGTCAACAGGACAAAGAATAAACAGAGAGACATCTGAACTGAACGATATGATACACCAACTGGACCTAATAGACCTCTACCGAATATTCCACCCTAATACCAGAGAATACACTTTCTACTCAGCACCCCACAGAACATTCTCCAAAACCGACCACATACTGGGACACAGAAGAAACCTCCACAAATACAAAAGGATTGAAATAATTTCATGCATTCTATCAGATCACAGTGCAATAAAGCTCAACATCAACACCAGGATAAGCCCTCCTGCCTACAAGAACACATGGAGACTAACAACACACTCTTGAATGATGAATGGGTCAAGGAAGAGATAAAGAAAGAAATAAAAGCATTCCTGGAACTGAATGGCAATGACAATACAACACAAGAAAACCCATGGGATACCTTAAAAGCAGTCCTAAGAGGGAAGTTTATAGCCCTGGGTGCCTACATTAGAAAAACAGAAAGAGCACAAGTGAACGATCTAACACTACAGCTAAAAGTCCTTGAGAGGCAACAACAGATGAACCCTAAATGCAACAGACAGGAAGAAATAACAAAAATCAGAGCAGAAATCAATGAAATAGAAACAAAGAAAACAATACAAAAAAAAATCAATGAAGCCAAAACTTGGTTCTTTGAAAGAATAAACAAGATAGACACACCTCTAGCCCAGTTAACCAAAAGAAAGAAGGAACAACTCCAAATCAATACAATCCATGACGAAAAGGGAAATAGCACAACAGACAAGGAAAAGATCCAGAAAATCATATGGGAATACTTCAAAAACCTATACTCTACCAAGTTTGAAAACCTAGAAGAAATGGATGATTATCTGAAATCCTGGGAATCACCAAAGCTCAACCAAGAAGAGATCGACAGCTTAAACAGACCCATAACATATGAAGAAATTGAAGATGTCATAAGGAACTTCCCAACTAAAAAAAGCCCAGGCCCAGATAGTTCCATGGCAGAATTCTATAAAACATTTCAAAAAGACCTACAACCATTATTACTGA